>WNYC01000067.1:0-209104 GCA_021396375.1 Sporothrix mexicana | reverse complement strand
TTCTTCGGCGTCTATATCCTAAATCGGTCCTAACCGCCCGTCGTACACGATCACCGACTATACCGTCTCGCCCACCCCCCCCCCCCCCCCCCCCCCCAAAAAAGATACGGAATAGGATTATGCTCAGCTGGGCGTCATTCCCTCGAAACCACCGCCATCCAATCTCTCTGACCACCTGACGGTCTCAGCTCGCCTGCTAGAAAGCCCACCTTTTGCTTTTCTGGGAATGGCCTCAGCCCTGCTCATGAAAAACTCGGCAGGAAAAAGAGAGAGAATACGGAGTATCCAAAAAAGATGTGCGAATGGGCAAGGCAATTATGAATATCACCCACCGTTGGCCCGCCAGATGCAAAGTTTTGTGAAGATCCGAAGAGGAGGAGCTCGAAGAAAACAAACGTCTCCAAGATGTGCGACTTGTCGATGATGCAAGCCGATGATGCTCACCGTTGACCGTTGGACCCCTGACGGCAACCTCAGCCTCAAACCCATTGACTTGCACTGCCCTCGGATGTGAAAGTTAAATGAGCAGAGGAAACCCTCAGAGAAAACCGTGACGAAAGCGTGTCATCAAAAGCCAGCGAGGCGAATGGCCAACAACATGAGAACAGACGAAGACGAATTGACGAAAGGGGGCTGCAACCAGGAAACAAAAGGGCCTGGTTCCCTATGAAAAACCCAGAACCGCAATTTCCGCGGCACTCTGCACTGTCTGCGTCGCATCTCTTTCGTTCTTTTCACTTTTTTTCGTGTGGCACTTCTCTACCGTCTGTTCATCCACACCGTGCCATCCACCCTCCATCTCGCGGGTCAGGCCCGTGCACATATCGACCAGGGGTAAAATAGGAGAGCTGCCACCCAAGAAATGCACTCCGACCCACAACACTTTTTGCCTTTTTACCTCTTTCGTCTTTATTTTTTTGCTTTTATTCTTTCGAGTTGCTTTTCTTTGAGTTTCTTTTTTGTGTGGTGGTCTGGCCTCGTTGTTTTGCATCATTAAATGCTCCAGTGTGTCTCTCACAAGCCTTGTTTGTTTGTGTGATACCTGGTGCGACAGATGGCTTGTCTCCAAACCGTGATGGCAACTTTGCTTTAGCAAATAACATAAATGAGACGGATTCCCGATAGGAATTTGGAATCTGGGCTCACAGGGACTCACAAGGACTGGAAGGGCATCTCGAGCATCACAAATTCCGTGTGGAGTTTGAGAAAATAAAGACAAAAAGTATGATGACACTCACGCTCATTTTCTCATATCCTGGTCGCGTTACGAGAAGGAGCCAGGCTACTTTGTCACGGGATGCTATCTGCCCTGTGCGAAGTTTTTCATCGGCATCTTTTTTTATCTGGCTTGTTTGGCCCGGCGCGCGATGTCCCTCGACGCGGAGGACGTGCCGGGGTGTTCGGTGGTGCGGCCCCGTGTTAATACGAGGCGGGCAAAAGCAAAGTACTTGTACTCTGCGGGATCTCTGACACACTCACATGGAATACTGTGTACGGAGTACTTGTCGCGCATCAAGTGTTTGGTCCAGATGCAAATGCTCTGACCATCTTGGCCATGCATCTATGAATAGATCTAGGGCAGGTACATGTACTCGGTACTTTTTTACATTTTGGCACACATTTGGTGCACTCGGGACACACGCCCGCACGACCACAAAACCGCACGTCCTCACACAACCAGGATCCGGCTATCTATCCCGAGCAAAAGGCCTGCTGTTTTTCTGGTCCTCTTGTCTGTTCGTTGGCCGATCTGTTCTTCCAAACGTTTGCTCGTCAAAGTGACGGACATCTTTACCAACAGAGCCTATGAAAATATCTCGATATTTTTCATCTTGATTTCTCTCGCACCGATCAGCACAGACAATGCTCCATACCTCTGGGCTCATAAAATCTTCTTACTCCGTACTCCGTACTCCGTACTCCGCAAATATCCACGCTGACACTCCTACCAACACGATAAGCGGAATGGCACCGGCGGTATTTTACAGTTGCAAGTGCGTTGCAAGTGCAGTTTTGAAAGAGTGAGCACTTCATAAATCGCGAACGGGCCATTGTGATCTAAGTGAGGGGCGAGATGAATTGGAGGGTATGTGGCAGGATTCGGGCATGCATCCGAAGGCACGGGAGGCGTGCCGTTCTCAGCGGGACATTATGACCCTTTCCCTGTGTTTTTGCATTCTTTTTCTCTCTTGTCAGTCTTTCCTTTCCTTCTTCCGTTCATATGTGCGTCCAATATTGCTTTTCGACTGTAACATCAGCGTGTGATATTGCAAGGCTCCATTTTCTGAAATTCCCGAAATGGGTACAGAAATGGGTACGGTTGAAGCTGAGTCTTGGCTGGAGCTTGTCTGGTGTCTGCAAGTCACAGAAAAAGTTATCAGACGATGTACCTTTTTCAGCTTGGATATGCGTGAAAGGTACATGATGCCCCGTGCATTTGTTTATTTTCTCAAAGACTCGCATGCACTCAATTCTTGCTGTCCCAGTGGCGTCACATGTTGAGCAGAGTATGCTCAGTATCTGGGTCAAGTGGACAGGAACCAGAAATCGCATTCCATGTTGGCAACGTCTGGAAGAACGCATGCAACCGAAAGGTACAGAAGTACTTCGTCCCCGTTCTGCGAGTAAGATACGACACTATCTCGCATCTGCATATTCCTAACAGGAAATCCAAGTTTCAAGCAAATGAGTATCACTATCGAGGCCACGCATGTCTCACCGCACCAACAACTTTCCTTGCACGACATGAAAGTACATGTACGAGGACATCTTACATATGCCCGTGACTGCAGGGAGAATGGGAGAAAGGAGAACAATTGCACGCAGACGACCAACCCTGGTCCTGGGACTTTCTCGGTTACAGGGCACGCCTCACACATGGTCCTCCAGTCCAGCAGTGCAGTTTGGCGACAAAAGAGTTGCAAGTTGCAACCGATAAATGAGGGGCCGTTTGAGAGAGGAACACAAAGATGGAAAAAGAGGAGAAAAAGAAGAAAAGAGACGAGACGAGACAATACGGCCAGTGCAACAGAAGCAGCGGAAAGCGGGAACGAGAAGCGAATCGGGCTCTCCAGCCTCGTGGAGTTTTCCAATGAAAGTGGGCATCTCGAACATCGATGTGGGCAGACAATCGAATATTGCATGTTCAACACCACACAAGATCAAAGATCATCGACCGTCGTATTTAAACTTGATTTTGCATTTGTTGCGTGTCTCCTCCGTCTAATATCGCCTTTGGCGCCCTTCTCCCATATCCCCTCTTTCGTGCAGATGGCTAATATCAAATATAAACCTGAGCCCGCCGCAATGACCTCCTGCCAAACATGCATACATTTTTCGACGCACAGTTTCTTGCTTTTTAATTTTGTCGTCGTCTTTCACCTTCTCGGCCCCTATTCTATTCAATACTATGTCGTATTCAATATTAACATCTGCAAGGCCAGATTAAAACCGTTAGAGTCGGACAATTTCTTCACTTTGAACGATTCGAAATATGTTGCCCGTTGAGCCCACACTTGTCGGTGCGGCGGCGACATGGACGTAGAGAAGCGATGCCCACCTCAACTTTTAGCAATGCCAGCTCTTTCGTCTAGTCTTTCGCTCAAATTTGGCTCCCTTTACCTGAGAAGACCTTTTAAGAATGATCGTCGTCGCCTTTGCTGGCTTGCCGCCGGTTGACCTCGCTTGACAATTACGGATCATTGCCGACGGCTGCGAATTGTCAAACAAACTGAATGCGCTGGCATTCAGCGGCAGCACAAAGAAAGCAAGTGCAAATTCTTATTCTCAGTTGAAGCCACCAATGCCGTTGTTGTCGCTTGTGCAGTCGACCTCTCCATTGTTAGGTGCGTTGGTGATGCAAGGGAGAAGACGCCACCACAGACATCTGGGCTGTTTTTGCAGCAACCGCGGCATCTTAGCCCTGCACGATGAAGATCTTGGTGTCAATTTGTTAATTTGTATTTCTTGGAGGCATCCGAGGAATGGCCCCAAGAAATCGTTTTGATGCACGACTGGGATGCCTCCGCAGAACGGAACTTGTTGACTTTTTCCCTTGCCCCTCGCGATGTGAGACATGCAGAGGCAAAGGTCGGAGGGCAGATACGAAAGAGCAGCGGTGTGGACAGGATGGCGACACGACGGCGGGCATATCGTTGAAGTTTCGACGTTTCAGAAAGGACACAAAGGCCGGCTACAATTGCCCGCACGAGCAGATTTGGGAGGGCATTTTGAGCGAGTTGGCTGCGGGAGTTGAGGACGTTGAGGACGTTTAGCACGTTGAGTAACTTGCTTTTTCGCTCGCAACCTTTCCTTCGCAAAAGAGAAGCCGTTCAAGTGATGGCCTCTGCGTTGTCTAACCGGGTCGTCGAGTATCAACCCCTATCTTGTGCAGCTGCGTAACAGGGAGGACGGACGACAAGCGCATACATGATATCCCTCGCTATAACACGACAACATGAGGGTATTCAAATCTTGCTACATCAGAGTGCATCGGTACATGCCCTGGATGTTTGCAGTATCACCGCGCCGGCTCGATTTTAGGTTTCGTTCCCGACGCAAGGATGCTTACATTGATAGGGATGGGAGGGGCTGGGGAGAAGAAGCCGTAGATACAGGCCTGCCCCTCCTACGCTCCTACACACAGGCCAGTGTATGATGACGGACGGGGAAGATGCAGAGCCGTGCAGGGAAGTCAGGGGAGGGCAGGGGAGGGAGAAATATGACAGGGAAAGAGGGACGAGGATGCTTACTCAGTATTATCATTCATTGATGAGGACGGATTGATGTCGAGATAAAGAATAGAGTTTCGAACAAACACATAGACAACAACTCGATGGATAACATGCATTATTGTTTAGAGTTGATCAAACGTCGGCCACGCTTTCCGGGTCATCTCCGTCAAGGTGAGGAGATGATAGAACAAAAGGAAGAAAACGAAAAGGAACAGAGGAGAAGAAAAAGAAACGAAGCATAAGGGGATCAAGGCGATCTCGAAACGCTCCAGACGCCGAACGTTGTATTACACATCTTTACGGAGAACATCCCCTTACTGAGAAGAAATGCCTGAAAACAATATTTAGCGGAACCCTAGCCTTCGGTATTGGTTGCATCATAATCCTTGCCCAGGGCCTGGCTCTTGTGCTTGTGCTCACGTCTCTGTCGTCTTATGTTTCAAGATGAACGTTCTAGTGCAGTCAATTTGTATTTGTGTGCAGCTTTCAAAACATTCAAAACAGGGGGCCATAGAAACCAGCATTTATGCTCAGGGTTGTCAAGTAGGATAGATGAAAATGGAGAGAAAGAAAAAAGTAAGAATAAAATGGAGAATTGGTGCTGTTGATTGATGTAACTGCTGGATGGAAAGCACCTGTTAAATTTTGCTCCGTGTATTTCTTATGACTTCTCGCTCCCTTGCCAGTTGCCGTTGCCATTCAAGATGAGTGCTTGTAGAGTGAGGACAAATGAGAAGACATATTGAATCTTACAATTATGATTAAGATTAATTTCGAGGTGGTCAACAAATAATAGATGGTGCCCTGAAAAAAAGCCAAGTAGTACCGTTGAAATAAAAATGCAAACATAATAAACACATAAAATAACATAAGTTAAAAACACCAGAAAAAAAAAAGAAGGTGAAGTGTAAAGAGTAAAAAAAAAAAAAAGAGAGAGGAATAAATGGGAAATAACGACACAAATGAAAATGAGATGAAGATAAGGTGAAATACAAAAAATATCAAAAAAACACAAAAAGTCAACATGTAAACAAATGGGTGACTCCCGCACTAGTCATCACACTGCAAAATACTCGCAAAATCAGTATACGGCCCTCTCTGGAGAAGCATCATGCGCTTGTACATCTTTTGCCAGCGATAGTTTGTCTTGCAGCTCTTGTTGGGACACCAGTAGACGTGCTTTGTCTCCTCGTCCTTTGTGATGTCCCACGAGTGCGGATCGAGCATGCGGATCCACAGCACGGAGTCGGGCCCGGTCTGCTCGATGGCGCTGTAGAACTCGAGGTGGACGATGTCGCGCTCGCGGTGCCAAAGGTAGAGGGCGTCGCAGGCGCCGCACTGGTAGCGGTGGGTGAGGGCGCGGCCGTAGGTGATGCCGCTGGCCTGGCGGGTGGGCTGCGCTGGGGCCGGCGGAGCTGTCTCTTTTTCTTTTCCCTTTCCCTTTCTGTCTTTTCCATTCTCCGAGGGGCCAGGGTTAGGGCCAGGATTTGAAGGTCCGCTGGCCGGCCGACTGCCCTCCAGCAACGGTCTCGGGCGCGGATACTGGTCAAAATATTCGTGGTCGCAGCGGCAGCGGTGCATACAATGGCCCGTCATGGGAACCAAGGGATACAGGGAGGAGGGAATTGGGTCATAGTGCAGATTGGACGCGCAGTGCGACCCGTGCTGGTGATGCTGCACTTTGTATCCGCCGCCGACGCTGTTGGCCGATTCGTAGAGGCAGTGGTTGTCGCGGATGTTTGGACTGCCAGAATTCCCAGGAATCAGAGACGGGCCTGGCTCTCCAATTCTTTCGTTCTTTTCGTGGTCGTCGTGGTCGTCGTGGCTGCCGTCGTCATCGTCGTCATCACAATCGCCAAAGCAGGTACAGCTGCCCGGCTCGAGCGGTAGCATCAGCTGTCCGTCGTCGGCCTGGACATGTGGACAAAACGACGGCCCTTTGCCCCGGGCCTGCGCCGCCTTGACGGCCGCCAAAAAGTCGCGAAACGGCTGCCGCGACGGCGTCACTGACGGGTCGATCTGGAACGCCGACGAGCCCCAGCTCATGGCCATCCTGTTGGGCCACACGTTGTTGCCGGTCCGGCTGGCCATAATGTCGTAGGCCGGCTTGGAGAGGCAGGGATGGTGTTCTTCGATGAGCTCGAGCAAGCTTTCGTCCATCTCGCGCTCGCCGACCTCGTCCCAACGCATACACAGGCTGTGGTAGCTTTGCGGGATATTGGGGGCAAAGTCGCAGCGCTCCGGGCAGATCCACGTCGTCCATTTGGGGAGGGCGTGTCGGAATTCCGAAAACACGCCCAAGTTTTCCCCTGGGTCGTTCATACCGAAGTTGAGGCGGGCCTGGAAATCGACCTGCCATTTGCGCATGTGCTCCCCGACACTCTTGTAGGACATGTTGACGTGCGGACACATTTGGAACGAGCCGCTGTGGCCGATGCATTCTCTTTGAGGCCGATGCCGCGTCACAGAGACTTTAAACGGGGCTCGAAGCTTCATATACCGGCGAATGCGGGCTTTAAGGCGAACCTTGAAATCATAGGGCCGAAACAGAGGCGGATCAGGCTTCAGTGCCCGAGTAACCTTGAGATGACAGGACCGAAGCTTGGCCACGCCAGAATCGGGCTTAATGTGCCGGTCTTTGGCAGAGAACAGGCCGCGCGGGTGCTCCGTGTCACACTTCTGGCACATCAAGGGCTGGGCCAGCCACTCCATGCGCGCCACGAGCTTGCCGCTCTTTTGGAACTTGTGGCAGTCTTTGCAAAGGTGGCCGTGCAGCCTGTCCTGTTGCTTTGCCGCACTGTCGGCACTGTCGGCATTGCTGGCACCGGCGACGCCATGGGAAAACTTGGGAAGCGGAGGCGGAGGCGGCCGGGCAATGTCCCTTCGCAGCAGCCTTCGCCACTCATTCCGGATATCGTATTGCAATGGCGATAGCGGGAACCGCCACACTTGGTGGCTGCCAAAGCGGGCGTCCAGCGGCTTCTGCGACTGCTTGGCGTCGAGTGCCATGATCAGGGACGCAAACCGGCTGCACGTCTGCCGCATCATAAGTAGTTCGGCGAAGCCGACACGCTCAAAGATCCTGAGTAACAATTCGCTGGGCATATTGTAGAGCGGAGAGTGCTTCTCATTGAGGCGGCGGCGCTCGCGCCATGTCGATGGGGCGGTGACAGCAAGAACGACAGGAACGGCAGGTGCGGCGGGAATGGCAGGAGCGACGGGAACGGCAGGAGGGACAGGAATGACAGGAGCGACAGGAGGCGGGCCGATAACAACGACGGGGGCAGGTCCATGGGCATCGGCGGGCTCCTGCTTTTCTGAGACAGTGACAGAAGCGTTGTTGAAGTTGTCACTATTTCTGTTGACGTTCTCGACGCCATTGTCGTACTCGTTGTCGTTCGTTTCGACTACCACACCAGCCGAGCTCCCTTCTGGATTTGGCGACTCGTTGTCTGGAGACGGCTGTGCATTCCCTGGAGATGAAGAAGCCTTCTCCTTCTTCCGCTGGAGCCGCTTGAAGACGTTCTTCATGTTGAAAATCAAACTTGTGGGATTTTGTTAGCCAGTTGCACTTGTCCCTGTCCTCTTTTCCATGCCTGTATATTATACCTACCAAGAACAGAAAATGCAAAACAGCAAATGGGTATCTGGGTATCAATTGGGAAGAAATTTGAGACAAATCAAATCAAAACAAGCAGACACATAATTTATTGATAAAGGCGGCCATTATATTAGAGGGGAATTGGTGATATTCAGCAAACGTCATTACTTCGAGTACCTGACGCAGCTATCTACCGATGCTTCCGCTACATCCATGATAAGTTGCTAACACCTGTGAGATCCTGAGAGCTTCAATTTAGTTTACTATGTGCTTTCCTGAAAAAATAGCCGACTCTCACATGGAATAAAAATCAAATGCATCATCAGCGCTGTAGAGAAACGGCATCTAAACTAGAAGAAGCAACACGCAAGCTTGTAATGCGCGGCGCTATGAATTGTCCACTCACCAGTGCTAAACGACTTGGGATGGATAGAGGAATAATAATCAAGCAAACAGCAAGCTCAATCCTCGATCTGTGTTGATACTTATTCATCTTCATTGCTCCAATGCAGGCGGTCCGCACCGTTGGGTCTTAGCTTTGAGATGGTGCTCAACTCTAATCGGCCGGCTGACTCTGTTTGGTCGGGATCACTGACGCCAGTTTTATGTAAGTGGGCTCATCCTGCCATCAGTATATCACGAGTTCTTTAATTTCTTTAGTTTATTCTCTTCTCTTTTTGCAAAAGATAGTATTGTATATGCTTATGTAATATTCACACTGATACCTCGACTGATATCTTGAAACTTTGGAAATCAAAACAAAAACATATACCCAAGACAGAAACCGTGCCCAGCAATAACTCCAGATTTAAATACACCGCAAAATATGAAATAAGAGGCCGCCTACGACAGAAGTCGTACGCCCCGCCCGACACTGCCCGTGTCAAACAGCTCGACCAGCCCGGCGCCCACAGCTTCGGCCAGCACCCAGTCGAAGCTCAGCCCGTGGAAATCCTTCCACTTTTTTGTTTTGCTCAGGGGGACGCGCTTGAAGGCGTGTCCGCCAAAACTGGTGCTGCCCGCCTCTTTTCGTTTGGCAATGCTGCCGCCCGCGTCCCACCGCTCTCGCAAGGACGTTTCAAGGGTCTCGCGGTGCGGCGTGCGGGCTATGATCCCCACTAGGTACGCCAGGGCGCCCGATACGAGCTTCACAAACGAGCCGTGGCCGGGGATGCTGAGGAGGAGGTCTTCAGACGGGGTTGGCGTGGCTGTCGACTTGGTTCCGCGGGCTCCCCTCGCACCTCCACCACCGGCGGTGTAGACGGCACCAACACCGCCAACGGCATCAAACGAGCCTGATGCCGCACGGGCGACTGTCTCGAGACTCAAGAGGGTTGTTCGGTCTTCTGGCCGCGCATAGACGTCGCCCGTGTCGGTCTCGCCGCGGCGGTCGGCCCTCCTACCTCCCGTGTTACTCTCACCTCCACCCCCACTACGGTGTCCCACGCTCATGCTCCCGACAAGCCCCGCCGACGCGCCGTGGCCGACCAAAAACCCGGCGCGCACGAGCTCGTCCACCATGTGGATGGCCAATTGCGGCGCGGGGCGGCCATTGACAGTAAACAACTTGGCGGGTTTCGGCTGCGTGGGCGCTGCCGTAGTTTGCGATCCCACAGACCCTAGCCATGCCGAGAACGCCCCTTTTGTGTCTTCGCTGAGGGCAGCCTTCCTCACCAGCGACTGCATCTCCGCCGTCTCGATCAGAACCTCACCCAGCGACTCGCCGCCAATCACGAGTGCTTTATTGGCGCGGGGGTCGTTCCCGCTTTCACTACCCCTCTGCCCCTTCCCACTGAACCCCCGTCGCCACTGCGGCGGCACGACCTTGAGGATGATGCCTGCCTGTACGAGGGAAACTGTCTCGCGTTCTGTGAGCGTCGCGTTCGGCAGGATTGCAGCAACGTGTGCTGTTGTGGCGAGTGGCGGCATCCTCCGGCGTATGTTTAGCAGTTCCGCGACGCGCGTGCTGTTGCCGACGAAACCGCCAGACGTGCGGGGGCCGCCAGACGTTGTACCCCCTCCTTCGTCCGTCGATGTTGTCTGCCGGTTTGGCACCGGCTCAAACATGTTGCCGCGGGAATACCTTAGGGCCTGGACGACGTCCTTGAGGGTCAGGTCGTCGGCCAGCGACGCGACGAGGCCGCTGTCGTCCAGCATCTGGTCGTCGTCGGAGAAGTCGGCCGTATCCCCGAGGTCTTCCTCTTCGTCATCGTCGTCGTCGACAGCCTTCGTCTGGCGCACTGGCGCCTTCTTTGGGCTCGCCGGCTTCTTTGGCGCTGTCCGCTTTTTGACGCGCGATCCGCCGAGAATCGCACGCAAACTCATTGTGACATGCTGTGGAGGAGAAGACTTTGTCGACAGAAAAAGAAACAAAAAAACCAGGAAAGAAGAATGAAGCAGGCTGCGACGGAAGGCTGATGTTGCTCTGGATTTAGGTTGAAGTGGGGCCTGAAGTAGCCTGAAGTTGAGGCTCTTTAGCGCCATTCTCCACTGTTATTGGTCAGCCTTGCCACTGCGAACCAGACTTGCGCCCCCAAAGCACTTCGGGTACACACTTCGGATGACATCTACGACGTATCTTACTTATGCCCGACGATAATAAAAACGCCAGCTTACGACATATGCAGGGGCTCGGCACTGGGGTGTGAGTTGGAGTAGCGGAGTCCCCAATTCAGACCCAAGTGTCAAAATGAACTCAAAATAAAACTCAAATGACAATATATTAAGGCTGTAAATGCCACGCGCGCAAGGCCAGACTCGGCCGATTTAAATACATATTGCAACACATTTCCTTTTCTTGTTTCCTTCGCACCATTTCACTCATTCTCTAGGCCTTTCCAGTCGCCTTGAGCTTCTCCTGCTCCTGGAACCACGCCACGCCCCGCTTGACGCCCTCCTCCAGCGACACAATCGGCTCGTACCCCAACAGCCGCTTCGCCTTGCTAATGTCATAGTACCGCGTCATGCACGCATACGTGATGCGCTGCCGGCTAAAGGTCGGCGGCTTGCGGATGATCGCAAAGAAAATCTCGCTGGCCAGGCCCAGCGCCAGGCCCACCTCGCGCGACAGCGTCCACACCTTGTCGAGGCCGTCCTTGTTGCCCGCATACTTCCATACCGTGCGCGTAAAGTCCCAGAAGTAAATGGGGCTGCCGTTGGTGATGAAGAAGGCCTCGCCGTCGACGCGCTCGTGGTCGAGCGGCGCCGTCTTGGCGAGCGTCGTGGTGCGCAGGCCGAGGGCGGCCAGCAGGTGCGCGTGGGCCACGTTCTCGACGTACGTAAAGTCAAACAGGTTGTTGTTGTCGCCGATCTGGATGTTGTGCCGGCCCTGCCGGAAGACGTTGATCATGTGGTACATGGCCATTGTGTCGCCCTCGCCGTTGATGCCCGAGGGGCGGATGGCACATGTCAGGAGGCCGCCGGCACTCTCGCGATCGTTGGCCGCCAACACGAGCTCCTCCGCCGCCGCCTTGGTCTCCGAGTAGTACTCGGTCTGGTCCTTGCCGCGAATGATGGGCCACCGCTCGTCGGCGTTGATCAGGTCGCTCTTGTTGTCCGACACAATGCTCGCCGAACTCGTGTACACAAGACACCGCACGCCCGCCGCCTTGCACGCCTCCACCACAGTGCGCGTGCCCTCGACATTGACCTTGTAGAACAGCGCATCGGCCACCTTGGTCGACGACTGCGCGGCCGGGCTTGCGGTGTGCACCACCACGTCCGGCTTGGCCTCCTTGAACACCGCCGTCATGCGGTCGACGTCTGTGATATCGGCCTCATAGTACTTGACGCCCGCCTCGTCCGGCTGCCGATTGCGGTCGCACCGCAGATCGACCACCGATACGCTCGAGGCCGCCTTTTCGGAGAGGTAGTCGCGCACAAGCAGGTTGACAACGTGGTGGCCCAGGAAGCCGCAGCCGCCAATCACCATCACCTTGCCCAGCGAGGGCGTCGAAGGAGCCATTTTCGTGGAAGTGTTGAGTATGTAAATGGTTGTGAAAGGAGGAAGAAAGTCAAAACTCGTCGAATTGATCGATTGAAGAAGCTGTTGTCTCACTCCGGTGATCCCGACTCGGTTGATTATAATATTCGAATGTCTTCCTTCCGTGCCCCTTTTACGCAAGCTGACAACATTAGTATTATTTGCCAATGCAGCTCAGCCAGCTTCTGGGAAAGAAGGCGGCAGAATTCTTGGATTTACCCCTGTCTCCCATCAACGGCCGCCTAATAAATCGTACGCCAAATACCGTTCAAAGGCGGTGAGAGGCCGGCCAATTAGACATACAGCATGCCCCACTTCTACATCACTATTAACATCGGCTCACTGGCACGATCCCACGCTCACGGCACGCTCAGCACTGAATACGCGCTAGAAGGCTATAGGCTACAGCTGCCTAAAAGGGTATTCACTCAACCTCGAACATCAATTGTCCCGTCAACCCAGAACTCTCCGAATTTAAACCTCACGATGTGAACATTCTTTTTCACTCTTTGCACTCTTTGCCGTCTTTCTTTTTACGCTTGGATATACGCGCTCGTCTTCTTTTTATGTGAACTCCTCTCCCTCCAAACCCACGCCCATGTCTTCATGACATCGCCGCAGACCGAGATCCTGGTGCACATTGCTGCATCCAGCAGAGCTTCCGACGATGTTCGATACCGGGCCCTGGCTCGGGCGTATGCAGAATTTGTTCCGGCTGAGCTTACACCGTTGACGAGCGAGCAGTCGGGCAACAAGTTAGTGGAAGACAAACCAGCAGATGCCAGCTTTTCGGATCACGTCCCTCCCGGCATCGTCAGCCAGTCGTTCGAGTCTGTGAATCTCTCCTTCAACAGCGTCTGGGACAATGTGCAGTCGCCGCGTATTGTGCGTGTGCAGGCCGTTCGGACGACGGTGGCTACAACACACCACAACTTTGGAAAACGGCCCCAGCAATACGTCTCGCCCGATGACTTTATCCCAGACTCGCAGTCGCAAGAGGAGCACAGGCGGCAAAGGAGGCGCATTTCAGATGCACGAGAAGCCGAGGAAGACGACATTATAGACTCTGCACGACCACAGCACATTTACGATGTCTCCCGTATCGAGGAGTCGCAAGAGCTGGGGAGTGGCGTCAGATCGACCAACCCGGAAAGCAGCATCCGTCTAAGGAGTCGAAGCACTGGTAGCCCAGACTTGAGTGCGATGCCTCTGAGTGTTGACATGGACATGAGCTTGGACATGGATACGACGGAGAGCATTATTCTCGAAGATTCGCAGGACCAGCCACGGTCACAGCAGCTTCCAACACGGCAGCCTCTGCTGCAAAGATCAGCCAACTCGCAACAGTCGTCGCAAAATGACGAGATTGACGACAGCAATATCAAAGATGCCTACCTCAAAAGCAGCCCGCCATTACATGAGTGGAAAGACATCCCGTCTTCTGTCGTTGTAGCATCCTCTTCGCCAGAGCTCGGGGCTAGACAACCATCTAATTTCAGCTTCAATGCAGATATCCCGTCGTCCCTCCCCGAAGAGTCTGGCAAGGTTATCCTTCGGATCCAATCATCCTCCTGTGAGCCTCGTGGATTGTCGGCGAGCCTGCCCTCGTCTATTGTGCCAGCTTTGCCAAGGGACGAGTCAGCGCAGTCAGTACAATCGGCACAATCGGCACATTCAGAACCAATACCTGCAACACAACACCAAAAGACTGTTGGCCTCCTGGAAGACCGCGAGTCTAAGGAAATCACCTTTCTTCGCTCCCTCTCCCAGACCTTTCCCTCGTCGTCTCCAACAGCTAGTGCCCCAGGCCTTTATGGAGACCAATCCCTGCGCATCGTCTCGCCAGAACCGCCCGACGCCTGTGAGACCATCAGCCCGGATGCACTCATTACAGAAAAGATGGCCAAGCTGGCCGCTCATCTTGATATCGAGCGCCGTTACAAACCACTCCCTTTCCCTCCTGGAAGGCGAGAGCCCCGACCGTTTGAACGTGGCTACTGGCGGCTCAACACGTCCGCTTGGCCCGCCACTCTGCGTCGTGATGCCTGGTCGTTTTTGCAGAGATACATTGGCGGCGGAGACGCTGGATGGAGTGTGTGGTGCTCACGGGATCCGGCGCCGCATACCTGGCTGAGACTGTCCTGCTTTGCCGCCACCGCTGGCCATACGTACCTTGTCTTGTACCTGGCCAGCCAGCGGCAGATCTTGACGACAGGGGCTGAATGGATGGACGGGGCGGGGACGCCTGCAATAACGGTGCCGCCAAGAAAGAGAAAACAGACGATTGGTAGCAACAGCGTGGACGTGTTTACGAATGCATACTGAGGATACACAAGACCGGATTTTTACTTGGATGAGACATGATTGGCATTGAGTTTGGATAGGCTGGGATACATTTGGATATGGCGTTTGTTTTGCTTGGTTATGTGTTATATTTATATCCAGGGCACGAATATGATATTGTATAAACAACCAGGAACGGAGAGAGGATGTATTGTGGTAAATAGTGGAGCAAAGCTCAGCTTGCTGAATATACACGGAAACAAAGAAACCGAGAAAGGTAAGCAAACGCAAAGCAAGTACAAGTTACTCTAGTCATACAATACAGTAACTGTTCAAAGACAACGTCCCGCCCGCCCAGCAAAAAAAAAAACAAAAAACAAAAAAAAAAAACACACGAGTACATAAAACGAGTACAGAAAGTACAGAAAGTACGCACAAATAAACACAAAAACACACGCCTTTCCCTTTGTCCTTTTCACCCATTTCCATTTCCATTCCTGTTCCTGACCCCCCCTTCTTATTCCCGTCCTTCCCCGGCCGCCCAGAGTAGGGTACATGGAAGCGTGAAACCATATAAGCGTTGAAAGAAGAGGAGAAAGAAAGAAAGTGTAAGGCATAAAATCAAAAATCAACTCGCACAGCTGAGAAAAACTGCCAAGAGCTCACGAAACAGAAAGAGATAGGCAGACAGAAAGCAATGACAAAGGAAAATTGGTAGAGATATAAGGAGATGTCGGTCATGAGACCGAGACGACAATAGACCGTTATAACTGAGGATGAAAACGAAAATACCGAAACAACAAGGCGGTTCTTATGAGACGAAACTAACATAAACACGGTCGCCTCCACTCAAAGGCTCTGAACTCTTGATTTAAGCAGACGGCGAGGGAGACTTGGAGCCAAAGGCGGACGCCACCTCCGCATTGTACCGCTCGAGTTCGGCCTTCTGAACGTTCTCGTAGTGCTAGATTAGATGGTTAGGGTCAGAAATATCAGAAACAAAAAAAAAAGAGAGAAGAATAAATTGGAGAGGGGACTTACTTGTCGCTCCGAGGCAGGGAGATTCTTCCACTCAGCAGCCAGCGCGCGCGCGGTCTCGATCACCGGGCGGCCGTTGAAGTCACCCGACGCCCACCGGTCCTTGGTGAATTGCGTAAACGCCGAGATTGCCCGCTTCGGCAGCCGCTCGTCGGGGATCGGCTTGAGCTTGGACTTGCTGTACTTGGTCTTGGACGGGCCTTCGATCCGGTTCAGGTGTGCCCGCGCGCGGTTTGCGTCCGCAATCTGGGCCGGCGTAAAGCCTTCAATCCACTTGCGCAGCGCCGCCTCATTGGCCTCCCGGTTCTTAGCGGCCTGCTCCTGCAGCCGCTGCAGCTCGAGCGTGGGCAGCGCCTTGTATGCCACGGCAAGCTCAGCCATCCGCGTCGTCATGCTCGACCGGCCCGTGGTTGAGTCCCTGGCACTGACGCCTTTGGACTGCTCCGTGACGTAGAGGACCCACGGCTGCTCCGGTGCCCTGCTCGGCTCGTCGAGCAGAGCCGCCTTTCTGAGCTCGCGCTTCTGCGTCCGGGCTTTGCGCACCGGGTCCTGGGCCGCCTCTCTGGCCTTGACCTTTGCCTTGAGCGTCTTGGCCTTGGCCTTGGCTGCGGCTGCCGCCTTCGCCTTCTTCTCCTTGGCCGCCGCCGCCGCCTTTGCCTTCTTCTCCTTGGCAGCCTCTGATAGCGGCTTCTTCTTGGCCGCAGGCTTCTTTGCCGCAACCTTCTTCTTTGCGGCCGTCTTCTTCTTAGGAGTAGCCTTTGACTTTGTGGCTGCAGCCGCCGCCGAGACGACTGTTGCTGCCGTAAATCTGCGGATCGGCTGGGTCTGGAACGAGCTCAGGGCGACGCGGCTCGTGATAATCGGCACGGTAACGTTGATGTTGCCGCTGACGGCTCTCTGGGTGAGGCTGCGGGCCGCCGCCGCGCCGGCGCGAAGGCTGTTGGTAAGCATTGCGTCGTGAAGTCGGGTTTTGTTGATGTTGAAACGAGTGGACGAATTGGCGATTGAGCCGGATCGAGACGGTGGCAGACTAAAATTGGCTTGTTTTGATTGTTGATGGGACGTGTCGATACCGCGTTAGCTGACAAGCGCGGGCTGTTGGAGAAACGATGCCAGTGGTTCGTTCACAAAGCGAATGCCGATTTGACACTGGACAATGTCGCACACAAATTATCGCGGCTTCGGATCCTTGACTGAAAATACACAGACCGTATGATCGCGTGTGTGGGTTCCTGCGGTCTGGGTGCGGTGGGTGACCTCTTGTGGGTAGGAGCGTCCCAGCCCCCTTGTTTTGAAGAGCTCCTTGCATCAGGAAATGACGACGTTGTGTATTTTTAGGTACAAGGTACACCTTTGTACGCTTAAATAGCTTGCAGATATGGGTACCTAGTACTACGGAATCTCACACTACAGCCGTTGCTATTGGACCAAGCTGTCGCCTTACCCAACCTCATTCCTGTCAATGCCATTGACTGGGTGCAGGAAAGGCCACACGTGACCTCAAGCTTGTTAAGATCACGTGAACACGCCTTGCTCCACTATCCCCAATTTTTCATCATAGCGTCGTGTTGCCTAAATCACAGGCAGGCGAGGCTCTGGATGTTCCAACTTTTTACCAGGTACGACGTACCGACAGCACTTTTCACTTTCCAATTGTCGCCATCATCATCGTCTACCATATCCCCCCCCCTGCAGACTGGCAAACACTGTCCCATTTTCCGTCTTGGGAGATGAAAAAGTAGTCCTACCCACACCTCCTACCTCCTGAACCAGTCCATAAGAAGAAACGAAAAGAAACAACGAGAAGAAGAGACACAGAAAGAAAAACAGACACAAAAGACACAGAAGAGGTCCGCCGAACTTTTAGCCAAGACACAGAGGATCTCGCAAGGCCAATGGCTCGGCCCAGGACCTCACGCTCACCATCTCCTGCAGCAGGTCAACACGATGCCAAGAGTGGCCGTGGTCGCAAAGACGACGACCGGCGTGACCGCGACCGAGACCGCGATGGCCGTGACCGGCGAGACGTGCGGGATGGTCCACGAGACGCCCGCCGCCGGTCACGCAGTCCGGTAGATGTGAGTACAGCGGCCGGTTACGGTATGAAAAACGGGGGAACTGCATCTAACGGCTATCAGCGCTACCGCGACCAACGCGACAGAGACCGCAACCGAAACCGGGACCGCTCACGCGACCGAGGAGGCTACCGCCGTGACCGAGACCACCGAGATCGAGGCCGAGACCGTGACGACTGGCGGGGCGACAGGGACAGAGCAGACAGAGACCGAGGAGACTACAGACGCCGTTCAAGGTCCAGATCTCGTTCGCCGGCAGGCCGGAGGCGAGACCGAAGCCGAGATGGCGACCGCAGCTACCGTGGCGGCAGTCGGCGTGAAGGGACGGCAGAAGCTGCTCCTCGTAGCCGGGGAGGAGCTTCACCGCTGCCAACACGAGGCGCCCCGACGTCAACATCCTCTACTCCAGTACCAGCAGCATCAAGTGCAGGAGCGTCCTCTGCCCCGTCCGGTTCTCGCGAAAAGTCCGAAGCTGAGAAGAAGGCCGAACGGCTGGCAAAGCTCGAGGCTTGGAAGAAGAAGCACGAGCAGAAGCAGCGCATGGAAGCAGCAGGCTCTGCATCTCCAGCAGCAGCAGCCTCGCCTTCTGCATCAACGGCGCCTCAGTCTGCAACAGAATCTCCTGCAGCAACAGCATCACCAGCACCAGCTGCTGACGTCGCGTATGCCGGCAAGTTCGACCCGAAGGCCATTGCAAAGAAATCTGCTGCGCGACACCACTCGCCTGGGCTGCTTGGTTCTGTATCTGTCACTCTAGGAAAAACCGCTGCACCTGCAGAGAGCAAAGCGACGTTACCGTCGACCGTAAAGAAGACGTTTGGAAAGGGTGAGTCCAATTTATCCCCCCTTGATTCAGAAGAACATCTGCTAACCCCATTCACAGCCACCAACGTATCTTCAAAACCCTTTAGCGCGTTCGGGTTTGGAAAAGGCGCCGCCGACGCCGCCGCCGGAAAGCGCAAGCTCGACCTCGACGACGAGGAAACCTCGAAGCGAAAGCTAGCTAAGCTCCCCGATGCCTCTCTGGAAGACGCTGACGATACTCCCTACAACAACCAAGACGAGTACGAAGACGACGATGAGGATGACGGCCGCTTCGACGGCACAGAAGAAGAGTTTGCCGCGGCTGCCCGTGCGGCACGCGAGCGCCGTGACGAGCGGATCCTGCAGCAAAGCATGGCCATGGAGACGGACGGGGCCGATGGTGAAGCCACCCCAGCTGTCAAGGCCGATGCCGCAGAGGATGGGGCAGAAACTACGGCCCCTCCGTCGGGAATAGCCACCGTTATATCATCTACGACCAAGGCCGAACCTGAGGCCATGGAGGTCGACACAAAGCCAGCCGTCGAATCCAAACCTGCACCGCCAAAAGCAAACGGAACCTCACGAAAGCCGGCTCCAGCACCAAAACCTGCCCCAGAAATGGAGGTGGACGACGACGTCGATCCGCTCGATGCATTCATGGCCAACCTCGACGAGGCGCCTGGCGCCAAGAAGACGCTGAAGACCAAGAAGCCGGCTGCCGAGCCAGAGGCCTATTTCAGTGACGACGAGGACTACTTTAGTAAAGCGCAAGATACCCTGGACGCCAAGTCCATCCTGGCCATCGCGGCCAAGCGCAAGAAGAAGGAAATCCCGACGATCGACTATAGCAAATTGGACATTACGCCCGTGCGCAAGAACTTTTGGGTCGAGCCGTCAGAGCTCAGCCAGCTCACCGAGGCCGAGGTCGCCGAACTGCGTCATGATCTGGACGGCATCAAGGTCTCAGGCAAGGATGTGCCCAAGCCAGTCCAGAAGTGGTCACACTGCGGTCTTACACGGACCATGCTGGAAGTCGTTGAAAAGCTTGGGTACGAAAAGCCGACGCCCATTCAGATGCAGGCACTGCCCGTTATCATGTCGGGCCGTGACGTGATTGGCGTAGCCAAGACAGGTTCCGGCAAGACCATGGCGTTCCTGGTTCCCATGTTCCGCCACATTATGGACCAGGACCCCGTCAAGGACAACGAGGGTCCTATTGGCTTGATTCTGACGCCCACACGCGAGTTGGCTGTGCAGATCCACAAGGACTGCAAACCGTTTGCCAAAGCCCTGGGTCTGCGCACCGTCTGTGCCTATGGCGGCCCGCCCATCAAGGACCAGATCGCCGAGCTCAAGCGCGGCGCCGAGATCATTGTGGCCACGACGGGTCGCATGATTGATCTGCTCGCCGCCAACCAGGGCCGTGTCGTCAGCTTGAAGCGGACCACGTATATTGTGCTGGACGAGGCCGACCGCATGTTCGACATGGGCTTTGAGCCACAGGTGATGAAGATTTTTGCCAACATCCGGCCGGACAAGCAGACTGTGCTGTTCTCGGCCACGATGCCGCGCATCATTGATGCCCTCGTCAAGAAAGTCCTGAAGAACCCAGTCGAGATTATCGTTGGCGGCCGCAGTGTCGTGGCCCCCGAAATCACACAGCTTGTCGAGGTGCGCGAGGAAAAGGACAAGTTTTTCAGACTATTGGAGCTACTCGGCGAGCTCTACATGGACGACGACGACGTGCGCTCGCTCATCTTTGTGGAGCGCCAGGAAAAGGCCGACGAACTGCTGCGCGAACTTTTGAGGAAAGGCTACGCGGTTATGTCGCTGCACGGCGGTAAAGACCAGATCGACCGCGACTCGACGATTGCCGACTTCAAGAACGGCGTGTGCCCTGTTCTGGTGGCAACTTCGGTAGCTGCACGCGGTCTCGACGTTAAACAGCTGAAACTGGTTGTCAACTACGACGCGCCCAACCACCTGGAAGATTACGTGCACCGTGCCGGCCGTACTGGCCGCGCCGGCAACACGGGCACGGCCGTCACGTTTATCACTGAGGATCAAGAAAACTGCGCGCCCGGCATTGCCAAGGCCCTTGAGCAGAGTGGCCAGCCCGTGCCTGAGCGCCTTGCTGAGATGCGCAAGTCGTGGCGCGAAAAGGTCAAGGCCGGCAAGGCCAAGGACCAATCCGGCTTCGGCGGAAAAGGTCTCGAAAAGCTCGACAAGGACCGCGAGGCTGCACGTCTGCGTGAGCGCAAGACACACAAGGCTGAGGGCGACGACGAGGAGCCGGACAAGGAGACTGCTGCCGAGGACGACAAGAAGAAGACGGCCGCCGGCAACCTGGCACAGTCGGCCGCGTCAGCTATTGTCTCGCGCGAGTCCGGCAAGGATGGTGCAACTGGTGGGGCAGACGGCAGTGCCGCGGCGGCCGCGGCTGCTGCTGGTATTGCTGCACCGGGTGTTTCGGGTGTGCCGTCCAAGCCCGGTGTCGGTGGCGGCGCCGCGCTCGAAAAGGCCGCGTCGGCCATCAGCGACATCAATGCACGCCTTGCCCGCGCCGGCCAACTGCGTCCTGGCCAGCCGATCGACAACAAGGGCCCCGATGCCGGCGCGTTCCATGCCACGCTGGAGATCAACGATTTCCCGCAGAAAGCTAGATGGGCTGTCACGAACCGCACCAATGTCGCCAAGATTCTCGATTCTACGGGCACGTCTATCACGACAAAGGGCACGTTCTACGCGGCCGGAGCCAAGGTGCCGCCTGGCGGCGAGGCCAAGCTGTATCTTCTTATTGAGGGCGATACAGAGGTGGCCGTTGGCAACGCACTGACAGAACTGACGCGTCTGTTGCGTGAGGGTACTGTGGCTGCTGCCGATGCCGAGAGCAGAGCGCCGGCCAGCGGACGCTACACCATTACATGAGAAGGGTGGAGAGTGGAAGGGGGGAAGAAAAGGAAGGGATATGCATTTTACATATCACCATGGCATATATGTACTCATATATGTACTCATATATGTACTTGGTTGGGCCAACATTTAATCACCAGGAGTTCCATGGCGCATTTGCTTGGGTTGAAAAAAAGCTGAAAAAAGCGTCAACAGCGAAAGGAGAAAAGTAAGCCGCCGTGTTAGAGCAGGCTTTGTATGATAAACCAGTGGAATCAAAATCTGGCAGAACAATAATCAAAACTTAAATGTAAGACACCTGTTGGCCTGTGCCAAATATAAACAAAGCAACGCTCGCGTGTGGATGAAAGAAAATAAAAAAGTGTGTGAGAAGCCGTGCTACCACCTGTACTGCCGGTCCCCGTAAATGATATGTACGTTCATCACCAGATTGTCGATATCAAGGCACATCAACTTAGTTATGCTGTGCTGCTGACGCTTGCGCATCCATCTCCCGCCGCCGCACTTCGGCCTCGCTCGCCTTTTTGAGTGTCTCGTTACGACTCTCGCGTTTCTGGGCCTCGAGCTGTTGCCCCAGCTTTCCGGTCGGGTTTTTTGGTGCATTGCGGGCCTGCAAAGTTAGTTCTCAGAAATTGATGTAGATCTGTCTCGATCACCCAGCACAACGTACCTCCGCCGCTGCTGCTGCTCGTTCTCGTGCGTCGGCCGCTGCTGACGATCCCGGCCCGCCGCTGCTGCCGCCGAGCGTCCGTGGTGGTCCTCCTACACGTGGAGGCACGGCTGCGGTCTTGGGTCCTCCTCCCCCAGTGCTGTTGACTGGCCGTGCATTGCCTGAGCCTGTGCCCGCGCCGCCGAGTGTGCGGCCCGGACGGTCAAAGGCGTCGTCGTGCCTGTCGACTTTGCCACAGAGATTGCCCATTGCGAACTTGCGGTTTTGCGACTGGTCGGCCGAGTCGGAAAGTTCCCTCCGTTTACTTTGTAAGAAAGTGTTACGGTTAAAACAAGGTAAAAGCCACAGGAGGGCAGGCAAGTCGATAAGTTGATAAGTGGGACAGGGCCAGAAGAGGGCCAGAACGTAAATCAGGGCAAAAACTGACGGAGAGGTGAAAGGCCCGCGGAAGATCCCAGGTTCTTTTGTCGATTGCTCGATATGGGAAGTGGGTGGCAGCTTGTTGAGAGCTTAGAAATTGGCGACCATCAGGAAGGCAAGATACCAAATCGTGTGAGGGCTGGAACGCCGTGTACTCTAGACCTAACAGTGGGATCAATGATGTCGGTATACGGGACCCCGTTCTCTGTTCAACGAGGAATGGTGACAGGCGGAGGGAGGAAGTCGCAGAGATGCGACGTATTCCCTGCAAAGGTTACAGGAGACAAAAGTACAAAGAGGGGGAAGGAATTGGTAGGCTGGACGAGATATTTCGATGCAGAAGATACGGTCGCAGTTGCCAAGGACAGGCCAAGCTTCTGCTGGAATCGCACTTTCCTCACTGGAGAAAGCTCGCGTGGAACTTGAGCGAGTGGGAGGGAAGGACCCCTCTTTTTGGGAAGGTGCCTGGAGGATTCCATTGGCTGATTGGTCCTTATGACGCGGCAGGAGCTGGCGATTGGACAATTCTGCCGTGCTTTTAGTGGGTGGTTTTCCAACAAAATGGGGTGACTGAAGAGTGACAACGGCGATTGGCGCTGTCACCGCCTTTTTGTAAGTACACACTGAAAACAACGAGCGAAACCGTGAGAAAGAAGGCAGTTACAACAAAAATTATGTGCAAGACAAGGAAAGAGCTACCGATTTTGGAAATCGCACGAGATGTCCGAGAACATTCCCTATTTTGTATTTCATTGAAATATTTCATTCAATTTTGTTAGAGCAGTGTGTTTCGTTCTTCGAATGGTATTTATTTCCAGCGTCAAATGCAATGAGTTGTATCGCGGTATTCAGTCCGCACAACTAAGTACCGCTGTTGTATACAGAAATCAGATGATAAGAAAATAGTTATTGTATGGCAAAATAACAATCTCATTGAGGTCATATATCTATACCCCGTACATTCTGCTGCAGATTCATCCTGCCCAGCCCACATCACGACCTGCCATGATCACCCATGATACCGTACGATATAATCTCCCTATAGAAAATATCGGGAAGCATCTGCTACCAGACTTTAAGAAGTAGGCCATCACAGCCTTGCTCATGGCTCATAATCGGCGGCTTCTCTGTAACTTCCACTAGCAAATGTGTTTGTCTATAAGGACCATGTTACAGCGGAATCATCACCGTTCTCCTTGCACCTGTCTGTTGTCAAAACGCCGTTTCATTATCCTCATGAGGGAGGTGAAAATTGGAAAAGCGATTGGCTGTTGAAGAAGGACACTTGTTGGAGGCGTTTTTGGATTCGTTAAGAGCTTTGCAGGATAAAGGAGTTCTGATTATTATCTTGACTATTGTGTGGTGTTACCTTTGATCGATGGCACCTCGTCCTTGGTTTCACGTACTTCAGCCGAATGTGGACCATCAGGTGTATTAATAAATGGTTACTCAGAGAAGGCGAAGAAATAAATAGAAGAATAAAAATGACAAAAGGTAGGCAGGTACTGACATAGCAGCAAATGACGGCCGAGTGACGGTCTGGTAATGGTGTCGATAGTCCGGAGAAAGGCGAGATGCCCAAACTGTCACTCTGGTGCAAACCTTGGAATATGAGCGGTAGTCGGCGGGCATGGAACATCTTTGAGCTTCATCTGAGTTGCTTTTGTATGGCCCTGGTCGCGGTTTCGGCTGATTTTGGCCCATTAGGGCCCGTCAAGAGTACTTTCTAAAAAGAAGCGTATGCCCACAAGGAAAATGTCGTCGACTCTGATATATCCTGGAAATGGAGCTGCTCCGCAAAAGCTGTTCTGGCTTTTGACAGCGGGGGATTCAGATCTCGGGGAAGACGGGAAGGCTGGAATTACAGGCATCGTATGTTCGGCATCCGTCACCCAGTTCTTATTCCGAATAGATAAATCCGTGTGGAATTAGTTAATACCAATAAGGATGGCAAAACTTGCGAATGGCGAGCCTTGTCGCGGGAATTTCGAAGCTTTCTCTCCAAAACTTCAGGGAGAGCCCCGACCAGTCGCATCCCGTCGTTGGTTGCTAGGCAGGCCGTTGCTCTTCTGTTGCGCCGTCTGCTGCTTGTGACTAGCCATGCCTCATCCGTTTTTTCGTCTCTCCAGTTACATCCCTATCTCGCAAAACTCGCCTGTCGCCAGACAGTCACCAGTTGTCTCCCAAATAGGAAATCTGGCGTTTGGCTTCTACGAAGCGGCAAGCCCCCAGAGCCGAGGTCATCGTAGTAAGCAAGCTCTAAGAGATCCGTAGAAATTTGAAATCACACACAAGTTGCAGTAGTTTGTGAAGTGCGGAGACTTCCGCTGGTAACAAAAGCTTCTGGGGCATCCTCTAGAAGAACCAAAAGTACCAACCAATCCATGCGTATATAACAATCCGCAAACACGATGTAACAACGAGGAAATAAAGCCAGATGGAAATAAATCACAAAGGCACAATGGCCGAAAGAACAATCAAACATCGACACAAGCTGTCTGTTGACGACATTTATGTCACTGTACTTCTGGTTTCGGGACGATAGCGAGATATGGCATATCCGTATGATGTGATTATGGAAGATGGACGTTCGTGGGAAGGTTTTGAGTTAATCTTCAGGTATGTTTCGTCTATATTTGTCAATTTGCCTCTATCTGCCAGGCGTATTTCGAGACAAAAGGCCAATGTCCTAGGTAGCGTCCCCCGAACGCACAAATCGTAAGCCGAATAATAAAAACGATAATCAACGACAAGCTGCTTAAAGCGACAGGGCAGGAAATACCGGAGAAAATGAACAGAAGAGAAAAGAAACTAGATGATCATTTATTTCAGGGTTTTTTGCTCACACCCCGGGCCAATGGGTCCCAAGAAAAAGGCTTGACTGTTGGTCGGTGTTGCTCGGCAGAGCTGTTTGCAAAGGCCGTTTGCAGGCTCGAGCCTCGAACCAAATCTGAGTTTTGAGCTCTGATTTTTTATTTTTACATTGACATTTTCGTCTTGTGCCTTGCTCAAGCGAGAGGGGAAAGGAAATGCACATAATTCGGTCTTTTTTGCTCCTCCTGCTTTCGTCTCTTTGTGTGTGCAGTGCCTCTGTGCTCCTGCCCTTTTGCTCTTCCGCTGCGAATTGTGCAGAGCACGACACAGAAAAAAGGCAAGAGCTGTCCATCCGGGTTCTCACCCTCGTCGCGCGGACGTGGATTTTCTTGGGGATTTTCTGAGCCTCGCGGTCGCCTTGGCGGGTCCTGCCCAATCAGAGCTACGAAAAGCTGCTATGGTGGGTATGGCTAATGCAGGTGGGGGTTGGTCCTGCCCCTACAGACCATTTTCCCCTACCAAAATGACGTTCAGCCCAGGCCCTGAAGAAATTTTTCTAAAAAGGAAGGCGCCGTGGTGGTGTAGTTAGTGGGGAATTGCGCTGTGTCACGGTTGTGGCTTGCCCTAAAACCGTTGTATCCTGCTTGTATCTGGGGGCCAAAACACACCAAAAAGCCACTACAGAGTGACACTGACGACCTCCTCAGTGACCGCCACCACTATAACCATACAAAATACACCACAGCTTCGCTCCCTTCCAGCGAGCCACCGAGTTCCAGTCCGCTAGATTCGGTCGTTCCTTCCATCCCGTCCGCCAGCGCCGGTGCTCCTCGCCTTGCCATATCACAACGAGGCACGAGGGTCTCTCCTGCCCTGACTGACTCTTCCCCTTGTACATCTTGCCTCTTTCTCTCACGTTCCTTACTCCTCCCCTCCTTCCCTTCGGAATCTCCCCGTGACTGCAACATCTTGATATCTACTTTCAGATCTACCTCTTTCACCATCTTTACCTCGACCTCCCTTCCGCTCTCCTCAACTCCATATCCGTCTTCCTTACAAACCCCCACGGATGAGCCGCAAAAGACATTCTGCTGCACGTTCCACATACCAGTCTATCTGTCGCCTTCCTGTTCGAAAGGAATGGTGTGCATCTTTGACCGAGCCTCCATTCTTGAATCAAGAAGCCGTTGAGCGCTTCTCCGTCAACTTTCGCCTGCCTACTTCTCTATCTGGCTGACACATGGGTCGGAGACTGCGTTCACAGTTTTCTACTTGGCTACTCCTTCCGTATCATATATCTCCTACCCGTCGCCTTGCGTCAAAAGTTCATTTTCATAGCAACTCTTGCACTCTTTGATTTCTCCCTCTTTCTACTCTTCTTCTTCCTCATTTATCCTCATCTCTCTTCTCACCCCCCTTTACATTGCCACACACTTCCTCCCACATCACCGCCTCAAAAACACCACCCTCCATACACATACACGCAGTACGCGCACGCACATCCGCAAACCCGCAAAAGCAAAGCAAGCCTGAGGACCGGAGAACGAAACTTCACCATGGACGGCAACAATTCCCGCCTCCAGCGCACGTCGCTAAGCTACCCCTACCACATCGAGTCCTTTGGCGATGCCCTCTCGCTAGATGGGCATTCTCCCCTGGTTGATGTCGACATGGACGACGAATGGAAGTATTTCGGTCTGCAGAGCCCCCATTGCGTGGGCCAAGAGCATCAGACCGGCATGTCTACAGCCTTCCGCACGCCGCACGACGACCTCTGCGCACACCCTCCCAAGTGCCCTACGGGGAGCGGCCACCACCACAGCAACAGCACAAGCACCACCACCGGGACCAGCGGCCTGGACTTTGGTGGCAACACCTCCTCAAACTCCTCCTCCCATATGCTCTTCCACACTCGCCATTTTGACCCCAGTATCATGTCGGCTGGGCACCAGCAGCATGCCATGCACGGCATTCCTACTACCACCTCCGTGGGAGGCACACAGGCAGGTGGAATCAGCCTGGTGGACTTTACGAATGGTGGGTTCTTTTCTCAGAGTGGCATCCCCAGCTCGGTTGGTCCTACGGCATCTGGTGTGAAGCCAACAGCCTACACCAACGACTTTGCCGAGCAGCTGTCTATCCTGTCTTCTCCGCCTACCCAGCATTCGCTGCACTCTGGCGTTGGTGGCCTCGGAGCTGAGGATGACATGGAGTCAACTTGTGACAGTGACTGTGGTTTTGGTGAGATCTGCCACGACTCGGCCTGTTCTGATGACCCGTCTGCTTGCTGTGAGGACGAGGACTGTCTCCAGGAGCCTGGCATTGTTCCTGTTACTTCTGCTGCTGCTGCCGTCTCACCAGAAGATGCTATTGCTGCAGCTGCCCTCACATCTTTTGTGGAGCAGCAACGGCAAGCATCTCAACAGCAACAGGAGCAACAACAACATCATATGTCCGTTGCCTCATCTTCAACAACACCTGGTATGCACAACCACCAAGGCCATCATCACTCTGCTTCCTCCACCTCCCCTACATCCTGCTTGCAGTTCGGTCTTGGCCCAGACATGTGCATCAGCCCGCAGTTCTTGATCAACTATCAGCACCTGCGTGAGGCACACAACCCCCTTAACCCTTCAGAGTGCACAGCTGCGTTCTGCCCTGTTGAAGACCCCAACTTCTACCAGGAGTGCCACATTCGTCACCTGCCTGAGAGCCAAGGCGGTCTTTTTGACAATCTCGATCTGAACATGATCATGAATGAGAACACCAACAGCGGCCTCAGTCATGGCCACGCACACAGCCACGGCCACGGCCACCCCCACAACCACATGGCTGCTGTGGAGTGCGGTGCCAAGTTCCCTAGTAGCGAGGCCATGGTTGAGCACCTGTGGAACGACCACAAGAGCCTGAACCTGCTCCAGTTCCCCGCCATGCAGCAGAACCTTATGGCCCAGACGCCCGGCATGGCGTCGTCAGCGTCGTCTTCCGTCTCCCTGGCGTCGCAAGACCTGGCCAGAACGCCTTCTTTGGCAGCATCTGGTCAAGATACAGCAACGGGCCTGAATCTACCGGATGCCTCGCTACCTCTGGGCACCTATGCCTTTGATCCGAGCCACAACGCCAGCCTCAAGGTTGCGGTTCTGCAGGACACTGCCATGGCTGTGCCTCGGACGACTGCCAAGCAGGAGATCAAACAGCCGCTTGCTGGTGCACCGGGTCTCAAGGCTGCGGACAAGGTTGGTGCTGATGGTGCTGCTCTGGATGCGGGCCCACAAGTCTTTGAGTGTGCTTGGTGCAACACCGTGGGCGGCACGCCATGTGGCCAGTCTTTTGACTCGGCTGGCGAGCTCCACAAGCACGTACTTGCTGCCCATACCCATCTGCTCAAGAGAGACGTGGGGGGCACCTACTCGTGTGGCTGGCAGGGCTGCACACGCCGAGACAGCGAGGAGAAGGGCGGCTTTGCTCAGAAGAGCAAGATCGACCGCCACATGCAAGTTCACACAGGCAGTAAGTCTTTCTACCACACCATTCTATTCGGCTTCTATAAACAAAGTGCCTCTTTCTGTACCACTCATACTAACATCTCAGACAAACCTTTTACGTGCGACATCTGCCACCAGTCTTTCTCTGCCAACCAGGCGCTCCTCCAGCACAAGCTGATCCACGAGGATAGCAAGCCGCTCTCGTGTGACATTTGTGGCAAAACCTTCCGGCAACATAGCGCACTGAGTATGTTACCCAACCCTTCTTTTCGCGTCTCTTTTATGCGTGTAACAGTCCCTGACCGCCTCTTTCTCTGTAGCTATGCATATCCGCACACACACAAAGGTGCGCCCGCTCAAGTGCCCCTACTGCAATAAGGAGTTTAGCGAGTCGTCCAATCTCTCCAAGCACAAGCGTATCCATACCGGCGACGGCCAGTACGAGTGCAAGTTCCCTGGCTGCAACCGGACGTTCCACCGGAAAGACCAGCTGCGCCGGCACAGCGCCCAGCACATCAAGACAACCACCTCGTCGATCACCAAGCCCTCGACAGGCAGTTCGGCCATTGCCAACTCTATTGTCGTCTGAGGCGTTGACTCCCACCTTGCGTTTTTCTCTTCTCTCTCCTAATGTTTTTAAGTTCCATCCCTCTGCATTTTCCAACATTTTGATGCCACAACTTATTCACCACTGCTTTGTCGCACGTTTCATACTGCTTTCTCATTTCTTTTCACGGCACTTCATTTCACACTATTTTATTCTTCCTCTTCTATTGGAACGGCGTTGGTGGCTTGGGCGGTTTGGGGTTTTCACGGTACTGGGCATGCTTAGAAACCGGTGATAAAGGCGCGTCACGGAAAAGACCATATATTTGGAGAAGCACAATTTTTGTGCCATTTGCGAACTAAATTAACATGAATGACTTTTTTTTATTTCAATGCGATATTACTGTTCTAGTTGTAGACCAGATTATCCCTCAGAATACGAAAATTACTTGAAACATCGTTGCCATGTTCTCAATTGTCCAAAGGGAACGTGAAAAAAAAAAAAATTAAAACACTGACTTGAGTCTCACTGAAAGGTATAATTTGCTATTGTTTTTTCATCTTTTAATATCTTCAAGTAAAAAAGTAAAGAAATTTTTTTTGGGAAAAAAGTAGCAAATATATAAAAATATAACTATAACACCATATTTTCTTATGATTTAAAGACCAATAAAAAAAAGTCATCGATTAAAGGGTAATGTCAAGTAGAAAGTCCTGACGGGGAAGAGTATCAAACGCCGGCGAGCAAATATGGGGGGAAGTAGTAGTTATGAGATGAAGTGATAACGAGACGAAAAGCTCGAGAGAAACTGTAAAACTTTCTGGGATGAAATGATCGACCAGGGCGAGAAATGGCATGCCGTATATTTGTGACCGCATGAGACTATCCCATTCAAACCATGGAAAGTTATATCAGGAGACATGACTGGCACCGAATGAAAGAACGTGACAACAGCCCTTCGCCGCTCCTCAAGACATCCATCATTGAGAAGCAACCGCTCATTAAGACGTCACCCATAAAGCATGTCACTCATAACGTCACTCATATAGTTGTTTGAAATTTTACTCTTTTTTATTTGGTATGAATTCCGTCACAACGAAAACGGGATGTATATCTCGTGGCCCATCCCTTGATGCAAAAGCAGAGCCTCCTCGAAATGGTCCCTTTCCTGTCTCGGATATCGTAACTTTTGGTGTTTGTCGTGTGAGTTTTTGTCGGTATGTTTTGAAGAGAAAGAGAGCGCTGTTGTAAAAGAACCAAACACCCCATTTTGTAGTGTATATTTTTGTTGTTCCCCGAGAGTCTCCCCATGAAAGAAAAGCAGGAACAAAAGAAAGACAGTCAACAATTTTCACAGAAAAAGAGAAAAAAGAGAGGCTTTCCTTTTTAGTTTTTTGTATTGCATAAAAAGAACCTTTCTTTTTTGTTTATCCATGAAAACTAAAACCGTCCCATTGTCGCCTCAAAATCATGATGCCACACATCCACAGACATATAAAACCCTTTCGCCTTTCCGCACAGCAAAAGAAGAAGGAAACATTCAACACACGAACCGCTTATGCCTTGACGGCAAAGGTCCGCTGGGGGAAGTGAGACTGGCGCTTCTTGGTCTTGGTGAGGGTGCGGGCGGCATCCTCGGCGGACAACCGCCGGCGGATGGCGCGGGTCTGCTTCGGTCTCAGGTCCAGGGGCAGGTACTTCTTGTTCTTGTAGAAGAGGCGGAGCTGGGCGCGCTGCTTGGCGTTGATGATGGTCAGGACGCGGGCAATCGACTTGCGGACGTCACCACTGGGAGGAGTTAGATGCGACTCAAATGTAAAGAGGATATTAATTCTCGCGGACACTTACATCCGGTTCAGCTTGGAACCCGACGAGGTGATCTTCTGAATGCGGAGCTGGCTCAGCTCAGTCTTGAGCTCAGCGAGCTGCTTGACGAGCTCGTCCTTGCTCTTGGGCCACAGGGCACCGGCCTTGATCTTGGAAGACTAGAATGAAGTTAGCAACTGAGTCCAGCGACTGAGTGTGCGATCAAATGACAATTCCTTCTATCCTCCTCTTTTAACGAAACATCATGTCGGCCAGTCGGCTGCTGTCGATCGACGTCGCCGTCTTCTCTTCTCATCGCACCGTGTCGTCTATCGATCGGATTCCGCAAAACCGTCCGCACGCTTCGGCACTGCACGCATCGATGACTGCTGATTGCTGTTTTCGCACGCTGCATTTTGGCATGGCCGCTGTTGTATTTGCAATCGAAAGCGGCTGCGGTCCAGAACAAAGGACTTATGCAGGCTCGTGGCTCAACTGTCGAAAAGTTCGATCCTGTTTTGGCGGAAGGCAACCCAAGAGCTCGGAAGAATTTGCGAGCATAACAGCATGCACGCATAATCTTCCAGTGACCGAGGACAGAGCGAGGCGGCGGTTATCGTGGGCGTTGAAGGTATCGTGCGGCGTGCGTGAAGAGAGCGAGAGTTCCGATGTTGACATATTTCGAGATTTCCGACGACAATTCGATGTTCGCTTTCCCTTCAATTCCATTCCCATTCCATTGTCATAATTGCAGCAACTGCAATACAACAAGTCATCTCTAAAGACGTACCATTTTGTTGAGGATGTGTCGTCGTGGGGGGGTTGTCGACGTGTGATGTGGTGATGGGTTGTCGAGAAAGAAGAGTTGGTCGTCGTGCACACGAGATGTCGAAGAGGACTGGGAAAAGCGTGCGAAAAAAATTAAGGGCGTAGAACTTTTTTCTTTGGGGCCACTAGCAAAACCCAGCAAACCCCCTCCTCTGCTGGCGCTTTTGCGGGTGCCCACTCCAGCTCTCGACTCTGTTTGGCTGATTTTAGCGGAAAAAATTCTAGGGCCGACGAACCCTATGGCAGATTTTGGGTGGAGGCTAGGAAAATGGACGGAAATCATTAGGTCAGCAGCTTAGTCCCATAACATCACGTGAAGCACGTGAGCCACCGCGCAGCCACAGTGTGGCGTCATCGACCGACGACGCTAAGCCAACCTCCACCTTCCATTGTCCAACCTCCACATGTAGGTCTGCAGGTCGGTCTTGGCGGTAACTCCGTCCTCTCGTAAAACAGAACCGTGACCTCACCACCACCCTTCTTTCGCATCCGTGGCTGTTTCTGAAATCTCGCTGCCTCACGACAAAACACGCAACTTTTGCAGCACCACGAATTAATTGCACTTACGACTTGCTATTTCCTAATGCCGAACAGACTCGAATACGTCGTTACTCATTTTCATTGATGAAACATCGACGACCCCTTGAAATCGCAGCTGCTCCGAACATCGATCGCAATCACCTGCTTCAACTCTGTGCCGAGGAAGCCGATCATCAACGAAGACATACCGGTCGACACACAAAGAGACGACGGTTGCGCAAAGCTGGCAACCTGCTTGCTCCTACCTTCTTTTCACATCCTGCACGCCTCTCCTCTGATTCTCAACGGCCATGGCTTCCGCAGGCGGAAACTCGGGCTGGACCCAGCTCCGGCAACAAGTCCGGACTCTGGAGAGTCAGGTATGCACCATTGCCACAGACACAAATCACAAGCTAGAGGGTCACATTTACTAACATTGTCAGACTGAAAACAACCTCAACAAATTCTCACAATTCTCGTCAACGTCGTCGATACCACTCAAGCCGTCCGAAGAAGAGAAGCAGACCGAGAAGAAGCTCGAAGAGCTCCTGAGCAAGCGAGAAACCATTATCCAGAAACTCACCCGTATCCTGGACTCCGACCCGAACCTGACTGCCTCGGCCGTCAAGCAAAACAACCTGGCGCTCCTCCGCGAAAAGTACGACGAGCACCGCCGTGACATGACCCGTCTCAAGGTCCAGCTCAATCAGGCACGCGACCGCGTCAACCTGCTGGCGCACGTCCGCAACGACATCAACTCGCACCGCGCAGGCGGCGACGGAGCCGACGGCAATGGCGCACTGACAGGCGAGGCGGCCGAGGCCGAGTACATGCTGGGCGAGCGCAGCCGCATCGACAACAGCCACGACATGGTGGACAGCGTGCTGAGCCAGGCGTACGCCGTCAACGAGAACTTTGGTATCCAGCGCGAGACGCTGACCAACATCAACCGGCGCATCACAATGGCGGCGAGCCAGGTGCCCGGGATCAACACGCTGATTGGGCGCATTTCGTCCAAGAAGCGGCGGGACGGCATCATCATGGGCTCGTTTATCGCCTTTTGCTTCCTTGTCTTCTTTTGGTTCTTGTAAGGCAGGGTGGCACGCCTTGTCTTTTTGGCCGTTTCCTATCCGTTGCCTTGTCACAGATTCCCCATTTGCTCTCATACACACTAGCATGCGGTTGCATTTGCCTTCCTTTGCTCACTCTTTTCACCAGCTTTTATCTTTGACGTTTTAACGGCGTTTTGTACGGAACCCCCATTTTATGCACATATGCGTCTTTTACCCTGCAGGAAGTACTGGGTCTTTTTAATTGCAATGCTTTACACTTTTTATTCATGTACAGTTTTCCTACTATCCGTTTTCATATGGGTTCGTACACTATGGTGTCCGTTTGTTTATATCTATGGTACAAGATGCTGGGTATTATCATGGAGAAGTTTAAATATGAGAAGAGTTTTGATGTGGTTTGTTCGCGTCCAAATGCATGTGAACGCAGATCGGCTTTGTAGACGTCTACTTCTTGCCGGCCTCGGCCAGTAGACGCTGAACGCCCTTGACAAGGCTCTGGCGCTCTTCGGGCAGACTCGAACCGCTGCCGGCCCACCGGATGCGGCAATGCTGGTCCAACAGGTACACGTAGCCGACCTTGCTGTTGAGCAGGCCAATATTCTCGCGGATGTCGTCGTTGATGCCCTGGGTCACCAGCAGGTAGTTTTCGCGGTCGCGCTCGGGGATCTTCTTGCGGAACGAGCCGGTGAACCGGCGCACCAGCCAGGCACGCATCGAGTTGTCTTCGTAGTTGATGTTGACCAGCTGTGCCTTTCCGGGTCCGCTGTTGGCCGTCAGCAGCGCGTCCAGCTCCGGGTTCGCCTCCGCCGACACAAACGTGCGGACCTGGTTCTCGGCCCACAGACTACTGAAAAAGGCGACGACGGTGGCGGCGCTCGACTCGAAAATGGGCGTCGTGTCGGTCTGTTTGTTGCCAGCCTTGGTCTTGTCGGACGAGAGGATCGGCTGGCCGACGAGGTTGGGGAAGTAGAGGGAGACATCGCCACGGAAGAGGCGGGGCGGCGCAATAAATGTCTTGCCCTCTTGGAACTGGAGGTTGGTCCAGTCGCGGAAGTACGGCTTGACAATCTTGTTTTTCCTGGGATCGTTAGAAAAAGGGCATATAAATAGACATTGACGTGGGAAGCGACTCACAGCTCCTTGCGGCGCTCGAGATGCTTTTCGTAGTTGACAAAGTCGTCGCGCTTCTGCTGAATCGAACGCGCATCAATGCCACTGTTCTCACCGGCCATTGGTGACGTTGGCATGCCGATTGGTCTCGGGAGTGGTGTCGGTGTGAATGTGTCGGTGCGTTTGCCATAGGAACGGGGGGCGTCGGGTAGGGCATTGACCTTTGGAGGAGGGGCAGGCTTGGCCTCGGCTTCAGCTTTTGCGGTAGCTTCTGTTGTCGTGGGGGAAGCACCGGTAGCCTCAGCCTTTGGCTTGGCCGGTGTTTTCGGCTTTGAGTCTTGCCGGACACGGGCCGTTCCGCTGAACGCACGCCATTGGCAGAGGATGCACGAGGCTGTGACGGCTGGTGTTGAGGTAGAGAATGGTGAAAATGACGAAGACGAAGTCCAAAGAGCACCGACTGTCGCCGCTTTCCGCCGCGAAAGGGCGGCGATATTGATCCGTTGGGTCGCCATTGAAACTGGTGAAACAAGTAACACGTGGGGTGCGCGGAAAATACACCCTGGGCCGGGAGGTCGGAGCTTGGCCGAGCGGTTGAGGTTATGCGCCGGATCTGCGTCTATTTTTTCTCTCATATGCCGGACGCTCGCCAGCCGGCAGTCTAAAATAAATTCTGCCGCTCTGGCTTGGTTGGCGCTCGCTCGCCTGGAGTCCCTGTCAACAGCTATTTTAGCGACACCGCCTTTTTTACTACGCTGTGGCACGTTCCGGGGCAGCTGCCAAGTCTCCTGAAAAAGAGGCACAGGAATGAAAAAGAGAGGGAGTGGGGCCTGCCAAACCGCCCAATCGTTCTTCCCCTCCCCGGACTTTAGCATGTTTCCCCCTGATGAGCGCTGTATCGCTGGCTTTCTGGCTGCTTTTCTCATCCTCCCCCACTGGAAACCTTAAGCCGAGCACCGTCACCATACGGGCGCGGCTATCGACGGCGCCCATTGCACAGGGCAATTCTCGGTTGCGCTCAACGTCATTTGCGTGACGGAGCGTGCCTGCCAAAGCCGTCGCCAGCCACGCGAATTGCAGCCAAACCACCACCAAAAGCTCGGTCTACTGATTTCCTGACCTGCCATTGCCTGGAGAGGAAGGAGAGACACACGCACTTGCACTTACAAGCCCAAGTAAAAAAGAGGGAAGCGCGGGTTAGACAAGAAGGAAAGAAATAAGGAGAGACTCGAAAGTGAGATTCTGAGACCCCGAATTGGAAACCGCCAGCTCTTTAACCTTTTCTCCTCCTTTTCCCTTCTTTTCCTCTTTCTTCCCTCCCTTCCTGTAATCTTTACTTCGTACCAATCTCGCAATTCAACGAGCAATCTTGATTGTTGTTTCGTGCTTGTATTTCTAATCGAGACCGGCCAATACGACTTCCTTAACCGAATCCCACCCGCATTCCTCACAATCCGCACGCACATATATACACAATGTTTTTGCAACGCAGCTGTCGAGGTGCTTTGCGCCCTGCGTCGAAGCGGTTGGCAATGGCGGAGAGCGGAAGCAGAAACACAGCGGCAGCAGCAGCTCAGCTGCGGCGACCGACGCGGCCGTTGACGCAGTCCCGGCAATTCCACGCGTCGGGCAACCTGCAAGTCGTCAAGCCGGTCGTCCTGGCCGATATTGGTGAAGGTAAGAAGAACAGTGGAAATGTCAGGGTCGATCTATGAGAAATTCTCAAACACAGCTAACAATTGACCCCTTACGTTTAGGCATTGTCGAGTGTGAGATCATCCAGTGGTTCGTGGAGCCCGGCGCACGCGTCGAGGAGTTCTCGCCGCTGTGCGAGGTCCAGAGCGACAAGGCGTCCGTCGAGATTACCAGCCGTTTCTCAGGCGTGGTCAAGAAGCTGCACTACGAGGCGGGCGAGATGGCCAAGGTCGGCAAGGCGTTTGTGGACATTGATATTCCCGACGAGGTTGCAGGAGCGGCAGCGTCTGAAGAATCACCAGCTGCACCGGCGCCAGTAGCACCAGAAGCGCCTGCTCCGGCAGCAGAGACACCAGCGGCAGCAGAGACCCAGCAGGAGACGTTGAAGGCCCCGGCACCAGTGAAGCAAAAGTTCTCAGGCTCGTCTCTGGCCACACCGGCGGTCCGCCACCTCTCCAAGGAGCTGAACGTCGACATTACCCAGGTGAACGGCACCGGCAAGGACGGCCGCGTGACCAAGGATGACCTGCATCGCTTTGTGGCGGAGCAGAAGAATGGCGGCAGCGGGGCACAGAACACCTCCCCAGCGGCATCGCGCCCGTCTGGCGGCTCTCCGTTCGGCGCGACCACAATCGACGCCGAGGATGCTGCCCAGCAGGAGTCTAGCGTGCCTATTGGCGGTACCCAGTTGCAAATGTTCAAGGCCATGACCCGGTCGCTGACCATCCCCCATTTCTTGTATGCCGACGAGATCGATTTCACCGAGCTCTACGGCCTCCGCCGGCGCATCAATGCTTCGTTGGCCCGCGCCAGCAAGGTCGCTGCGTCCTCAGGCGCCGAGGCCCCAGCTGTCGCCAAGCTCTCGTACATGCCCTTCATCATCAAGGCCATGTCCATGGCTCTGCACCAGTACCCTGTCCTCAATGCCCGCGTTGACATCCCCGCTGATAACGCTGGCAAGCCCAACCTGATTTACCGCAGCCAGCACAACATTGGTGTCGCTATGGACACTCCCAATGGCCTGATTGTGCCCGTCATTCGCAACGTCAACGCCCGCAGCGTCATGTCCATTGCCAGCGAGCTGGTGCGCCTGCAGAACCTGGCCAAGATTGGCAAGCTGGCCCCCTCGGACTTGCAGGGTGGCACCATTACGGTCTCCAACATTGGCAACGTAGGTGGCACGTACCTGAGCCCCGTGATCGTCGAGCGCGAGGTGGCCATTATGGGCATTGGCCGCGTTCGGACGGTGCCGGCTTTCGCGGATGATGCCGACGACAGCAACAGCAGAGATAGCCAGCGGATTGTCAAGCGGCACGTGTGCCACTTTAGCTTCTCGGCCGATCACCGGGTGGTCGACGGCGCGACCATGGCACGGGCCGCCGAGGTGATCCGGGAGATGGTGGAGAAGCCAGATACGATGATTGTTCAGCTGAGATAGGATATAATACGAAGCAAGGTAAAAGCAAGAGCGAAGACAGCACTGAGGAGGACGGCATTGTTACATTTCAGATTTTTTGATTTGATTTTAGAGTTGGCTTGGCGCATCCATACAGCGTCAAAGTGTCACCGCATATGTATCTACAAGCATAGTATCAAACAAAATTGAGCGTGTTACAATTAAAAGACATGTTGACTTCGGCTAATATTTCCATTATTCTTTTCAAATTTTAGCAATCTATCTTGCGTCAATACATTTAAATCACATTTCCTGGTGGACATGAATGGGTGCCGAAGACCGGACATATTTGTTACTGGATCGGACATATGCATACGAACGGACATATTTACACGGGCATGTTGAGAGCCTCTGCTTTGTTTTCTTGTCATAAGACCACCTGCAGGATGCTTGCGTGTTTTAGGTACGATATCCACATGATTCGGAGAATTGATTGAATTTTGAGTTAATTATTTTGTATTCATGAAAGGCCGTTGGCTTGAATCCGGGTTATGATGAAAGTAACCCTGGATAGCGCAACAAATGGGTATGAACCTCATGAAATGAGCAAGTAGGCTGGCAAGGAGATAATGAATATTGAAAATGCAAAATAGAAACGCCGAGTCTGTCTGTCCTTTTCCCTGTCCTCCCAACAATGCGTGTTTCGAAATGCAATAAAAAATAGAAGCTGAAAACAGAACTAGAATATGAACGAAAAGAACAAGTAAGGAAAAGCAAGAACTGGCAACAGCAAGTGGATATCCCGCTTTGAAAACAAGGTTGGTCGGAGAAGAATTAGTTCCCAAAGAGAAACTTTAAAAACTGGTAGGTGTAAGAAATGCCGGCACAACCCAGCCAGATGAGAATAACCACACATGGAGCCATGCATAGACATTGTTCAAAGCGGAGATCTCTGCGTGCCGCTAACGCTGCTACTGGAATTTCCGGTGTTCCTAGAGGCGATGTGTCTGGTGTTTGGTGTTCTGCTGGCGTGAACACCTCTGGTGCTTCCATTGATGCCGTGCTGAGTATTGTTGGTGGCGGTTCCCATGGCGATTGTGCTGGCGGCAGCGGCGGAGGACTGTTGGCGGCCTAAGCTTCCTCCTCCTGGATGATGCTCTTGACCTTTTGCAGCACGGCCACGTTGACCTCGTCCAGCGGGCGGTCCACGTCGAAGCTGATCACGTCCGACTCGTCGGCCTGCGGCGGCTCCAAAATGTCCAGCTGGCTCTGCACCATGTTGGCGCCCATGTAGTGGCCCTTGCGCGTTGCCACACGTTTGAGCAAGACTTGCGGGTCGGCAGACAGATAAATAAAGTGCAGGCTCACGCCCTGGTTAAAGTAGGGCGCCACCCGGATGACGTCGCGGTACTTGCGCTTGAGGGCCGAGCAGGTCAGGACGACCTCGCTGTGGCCGCTTGAGATCTGGCGCATCGATTCTTCGCGCAGGGCCGTCAGCCAGTCCCAGCGGTCGGCGTCCGTCAGCGGGATGCCCTGGCTCATCTTGGCAATGTTGGCAGGCGGGTGCAAGTCGTCTCCCTCGACATAGGGCAGGCTCAGGTTGTTGGCGAGGTATTGGGCGACGGTGCTCTTGCCACATCCAGCAGGGCCAGTAACCAGCCAGATATGATGGCAATTGCCAACGCGGCCTCCACGCCCCGAGGGACGAGCGCTGCCGTGAGAAGATGTGATGCCGTTGACGGCGGAGGCTGTTGACGAGCCATTAGCCACGATCTTGGGAGAGGTAGGGCCGACGGCCACGGGAGAAAACGAGGAGAGCATGGTGAAGTTTGATGTGACGGTGTTGTGAGGTGGTTGCGTGTGGGAGGTTCGTTTCGTCGTTTCGTTTTGTATTATTGGGTATCCTGGTTTGTTGGTATTTAACCACGGCGTAATTCGTGAGGTGATATCGTTACTTTTGTTAAATTTGTCTCTTTTTGTCTAACGTTATGATCGTCTCGTTCGTTTTGTAATTGTTATGGTAGGTTCGAAGGCATATTTATAGCAAGTCGAAAGGAGGGAGGATGCTCATGTAAGTGAATGGTGGCGCACTTGTCGACCGCAAGTGAGTTGTTGAACAGATCGTAGTGACGGCCTTGTAGGAAGGGAAACAGAAGAGTAATAACAAAGATGTGAAAAGGTAGGAGGCAAAAAGGAGGTGAGAGGCGTTCGTATTATACGGAGAAGGTACGTGAGGTCAGTCGAATTAGGAAAGAAGTGAAGAAGGAAGAGGACGAAGGCGCAAGGTTGTCATGAACAGAGGTGGAAGGAAGTACAAATAGAAGAGTAAGGAAGCTGGGATGACGACAAAAGGGGAAGGAACCACGGACTTATTTAAAGAACGGGGTGGTACAAAAGAAAGCCCAAGGAACAAAAAAGAAAGAAACTGGCACTGTAGAGTATTATTTTTTACTCCGTAAAAATGGAAAAGTAGGGGGGCACAAGGTTTCTGACGCAAAAGTTGCCTCCCTCCGGTGTACGCTGGCGCTGTCGGCAAGTCCAGAAGCGCCAAAACCAGAATTAAAAGAAAGAGGTCACCCACCCCCAATAATTGCATTCCGGGAAAAAAGGCCTGGAAAAAACCCAAGAAAAGAAGAATACTCCGTAGTTCGTCATGGGTGAACAAAAACACCACCGAATTTAGCAGCTATTTAGCAGACCGACACGAACAAAAAACCGGCCCCAATAATACATAATAGCTTGACCGGGGCCTTCCAGGTCACTAAAAAGTGCGCTGGACAGTGACGGCGGTCCCACGCCAGTTGAAACTAGGCAGGTAACAGGCACGTTCCTTGTACTGTCTCGTGGACCTTATGTGGAAAGAATGAGTGTTGGGAATGTTGAGACGAGTTTCTTCCCATTTACTTGTTCGTGGAGCCGATCTTGGACTACATCTGACCGCAGACCTGAACCTGGCCGGGCCTGGTCGACATACGAAGCTGCACATCTGCACATCTGCACATAACAGAATGGAACTCAATAGCGGGCACCAATCCTGCGCTGTCACCTGCCGCTACAGCCCCCCTTCTTTTGACCGGCTGCATGTCCTGGGCTTCGACTCGGTCATGAAGGAATGCTGTGGTCAAGGACTGGAAGGAAGACAAAGAGCGGTCTCCTCGTTTGAAACATTTTGCCAGGGACGGATGTAAGTCGAGTTGCGCCGTGTGGCACGCCCTGTTTTGCTACTTCCGTTGACTCGTCACAGTCGCAGAGGCTAAACCTTGCGGACAGTGATGCACCACTGCAGGGTGGGAGTGACGGCAGTCTGCTGCGACTCGAAGTAGGCTGGAGGGAGGGGTGCGGCGCGGGATTGACAATCGACGGGCAGCATGATTCAAGGCTCATAAAAAAAGACTTTGAGACCTCATAACTCAACTTGTAGCCAAAGTAGAAAATGCCGTCGTGGGTGCTTGCTAGGTTGAGAACAGTAGCACTGCAACGGAGACACCGTTGAGGCGGTAACCCAGGAACATTAAGGCTCATCTTTTGAGAGGAGTCGAGAGAACGCTTGACCTAAGAATGATGCACATAGAATACATCGTAGGGGCAAAACACAAAAAGTCAAAGAACGAAAAGCAAAAGCAAGGCTTTTGTTTGGTGGAAATAGTTTAGGCTGAACGTCGTAGGTTGGGAGCTGTGGACCCCTTCCTTGCGGGGCGACGTTATGCAGTTCGCTCTTTCTGTTTTCTGGGTCGTTGCGTCGTTGTCTCTTCATTCTCCTTCCCATCGTCCTGTCTTTTGTTCTTTCTCTCGCTGTCTCCTTCTTTCTTCTTCCTTGTTTCGCTCTTTCCTTGAACCTGTTCTGTGTGGGTGGTCCTTCCCCACACTTGCCGAATGATTTCAGCCCCACTAGTGTGCAGTTTTGCTATGCTGGTTTTGGGAAGAGGGAAGGAGGGATGGGTGCATCCCACTCGTGACAGGCAGGGGTGAGTTGTAAGTACCTTTGTACCTATGTATCTTTCATAAGTTCCTTCCGCGCGCCGCCATCGTGACAAACATGGAATGCAAATGGATCGGAGGTTGTGCAATGTTCAATGTAAAGGAGATGAAACATGACTCTAGATGAAGCCGTGACTGAGAGACTGACTTACACGGACATCAAGGTTAAAAAACGTGGTAAAAATACAGCGCAAATATACTTCGTATACTGTATACTCCCGTCTATCTGGCCGGTGCCTTGGCCAGCGGCCAAACAAAAAGAAATAAAAGTAAAACAGATGCGACCGTTAGCACGGCGCTCCGCAAACATCTCCCGGAGGAGCTCCCAAATGGTAACCGCCCTGAGTTGTACTTGTACACCTTGATCCAGTGATACAATCCTATTGTTTGTTGCTTTTCGCCACGTAGGACCGGTTCCTGAAAGTTTGCACTACCAGAGGTTGAGTCGTCACATATTTTATTTTGGAAATCAATAAGTGATCTACACAGTGAGATACCTTCTCAACAATGCGGGGTGAGAAGGAATTCGTGTCGTAAAAGAAAGCTTTACGATGTAAAGTGAATAAGTCCCTGAGAACATGCGAATCTTTTGTGCGAATCTTGAGCTGTCTACAGTTGGTGAATTTCGCCGATTTGCACCTGTCGTTTGTTTGTGCTCCATAGCTTATTCCCTACCATCTCCAGCATCGATGGAATGTCCGGCACTTTTCCCCTGACCTGGGCTCACCGAACTGCCCTGTGAACACGATAGAGTCGGCAATCGTCCAGAAATAGTTCGGAAGAAGTCCTTCAGGACCTCCACCAGTCTCGAGAAGGCCATTGCTATTTGCGACTCGCCTGTGTCGCCAGCCTGAGAGTTACAAAATACTTTGAAGGAAATATCGCCTGCATGACGCTAGCCTGCGGTGCATCGCGATGTGTGGTGGAAGGAGCGACGCTGGGCTTCCCTGGGCCATATGGGGGAGGGACCAAGCTAACGCCCACGCTAGGCAGGACTAACTTCCCAAGAAAACCTTCCAGGGAGTCGGAGGCGACTGGCGTGGGGGTCACACGATGTTCTCTTCTCTTTTCTGACCCATTTTTCAACAAGCAGTTGTGCCGGTCGTAACTTCCTCCGGGTTATTTACTCCTCTGGAAAGGAAAGAGCAATCGGCAATGGAAAGAGGGAAGAGGGAATTAACGGCAGGCGCGAAAAGGCGCACAGGAGACTTCCCAAAGTGCAAACCGGGGAATCGAAAAAAGGAAAGAACAGGAAAGCAAAAAGGCGGGCAAACAGAACAAAAAAGCAAATGAAAAAGCTGTCAGGTGGCCAAAATTTTCTTCTTTGGGCTTATTTCGAGCGGCACCCCAGACAAGCCCAGAACAGCAAAGAACACAGAAAACAGGGGAATGTGTTACCAAACAGAAACAGACCAAAAGCCAGTCAGCGTCGAAATCGAACCTCACATTTTAACGGATCGCACCTTCCCCAACCACGGCCAGACTATCCTGTTCCGTGGGATAGCAATGCGCGGTGAATGCCTACCCCTGACTTTCTGTCCTTCTTTCCTTTTTTCTTGTTCAGCTCCTCGTTTGCTTCCTTCTTTCCTCTTCTCTAGGCAATGTCTTGCATTTCCCCCTCACCGGAAGCCCACAACCACCCCGGATAAAAGTCAGCAAACTAGTAATATCCTTCGTAGGTCACGAGGCATGCCGCGGGCGCGCTCCGTGGAGCGATTCGGGTCACTTTCCGACGGGGAAGGCGGGCAAAGCGTAGCAGGTGCATTAGGGCATTTCTAGCTGAGGGCTTTCTGTGTGAGAGAGGCTCGAGTGTTTTATGACAGGGCCTTGACAGGTCTTTGGCATCACCGCCAGCGCTTGCCGTATACGGCAACTGAATCGACATGAATGACACGGTTATTTGGAGAATGGAAAGAGAGCTCTCAAAGATGCCCAGAACGTGGAAAACCAATGCCGTTCAGCTCTCCGCTGTCCCCGCCCCTCCATTGCCGGCGTGGCATAGTTTCTTTCTTTTTTGAGCTTCACCGGCTTTAGTTTGGCTTTTATTATTCATGGTGTGTACGACGTAGTGAAGGCGATTATGTGGCGAGAAAAGCTTCACGGGTCATCGTCGTGCCTTCCTCATCGTGAGCCTGCATCCATAAAGTTTTGAGGAAGGAGGGGCAACTCAACGAGTCGAATGGCTCATAACGGGAAGAAGGGGCACTGTTTCCAAGAAAGGAAGGGCATACACGTATTAATTACCGCCTACCCTTCCCACGGTAACTACATCTTCACTTCTTGGTCATACAACAAGGGTGCTGCAGAGATATGGGCTATTGTGAATATGTGCTATTGCCATTGTTTCCAATGTTTCCCAATGCTCCCCAAAATCTGCATCCCCTCATTTTCTTGCATTTTCTTTCCTTTCTTTGCTTCTGCCTTCACCGCTCTCTTCCCATGCAGCTGGGATTGCGTCTTTTTTTGCTGGTCACGATGCCATGTTTGAGGTTGCACAGGAGCCGAAAGGGGCATTCAATGCTGTACGGGGCTTGCACGCCTGCATACAGACGAATGGTGAAGAGTGTCAAGAGAGTGAATGCGCAGAAATGTGACGGGAACTTTCTTTATTCAGCGAAGTGATGAACAGGATATGTACGTGCCTGATGTGATACAATCCACGCAGTTGTGATCGATGCCTTTGTTTCTCGTAACGGGCGAGTGAATGTAAAAGGTACATATTCATGTTGAAGCAGTCCATTTCTGGCTATTTGCATTCATCACAGCTTGGCATTCACAAATGCACCTTTGTCTCGTCGTCTTCAGTGTCGATTTCGTTTGTTTTGTTTGACAGTGTAAATGCACATTTGGTTGTGTGATACTACTACACACACAGTTGCCCGATTTGGTCGACACCAATTTAAAAACTGGGGCATCTTTTCACATCACATCTCAGCGCTATGTTATCGCCCGCCGACATCGCAAAAGAAAAACGGCCGGTCGGCCCGGCATACGGAGCTGCAATGCCCCGAGTGAGGTCGAGATCCACTAGATCCCATATTTTGTTATCTTTCAGGCGAGCTTTTCTCATGAGCTCATTTCGCAATTTCGAGCACTATGGTTCTCGTACGTAACTTTCTCAGAACGAGCTGGATTTAGTATGAAAACAAGGAAGGTGCATCGCTGCGTATCTTACGGAATGCACTACGGGTACACTTCTTCTGCCCACCACGTTTTGCAATTCTGGGCACTGCATGATTGAAAAGGCCGATCGCACTACTGTGGACGGAGCGTACCTCGAAATACATGTGTGTATATGCTGGGGAGATGAGATGGAAACGTTACTGGGCCGTTTCTCATATCTTTCGGCCGCAATTACAACAGTAAGAGCCCTTCAAAACATTTAATATTGTTCTTAAATCTACATAATCACAATAACCATAATGTCAAGACTGCCAGAATGTTAATTCATAGTGCCCGTATGAATAGTCGAGTGTTGGCGACAAAGTCCTGGCATACGTAGAGATTAGTCATTTTCAATGGCAGGTGGTTCCTTCCCCATGTGATTGGCCGGCGCATTGGTGCCTGGACCTCAAACCCTGTCCCACACTGGCAAGAACCCCCTAGAAACTTTAAGTGCAGTTTCCCTGCAAAAAGCCTTGCAATATCGAACTGCAAATCGTCACGATCGACAGCCGGCCGTTTTTGGCAGGACGACAAACAGACACTTGCGGCACACCTCTTCTCCCGTCTGTCCTCCCACCACACCGGCGGAGCCATGTCTGCTGCAGCCGATCCAAACGACCCCTCCTCCCTCTCTTCCGTGTCTTCCTCGCCGGACAACATGCCGCCGCCGCCGTTGTTCCGGATCCTTAAGTCGGCGGCGTCTTCTGCTGCTAATGGCGGCGGAAGTACCGTAGCGGTTGAAGAGGCGTTTGGAAAGTCGGCTGTGCCCCGGCTTGGTACATTGAGCATACCCGGTCGGAATACCGTCGCCACGCCGGCATTCTTCCCCGTCACATCGCGTGGTGCCGTTCCGCACGTGACACCAGACACGGCTGCCCGAACGGGCCTCATCAACGGCGCATACTTTGCCTTGGAGGACTGTAAGTGCTCCATAAAGTACCTTTGCCTGTATCGGGCCTCTTTGCTAACTGACAGTCGTTGAAAAAATTCCTATGCACCCAAACCGGCCGCCGCCAATCTACTCGATTCCAAATTCGACGTCATCTTCATCTACTTCAACTTCCTCCTCGATACCAACACCTCGACTACACACATTCACTGCTCTCCCACCCTCTGCTATATCCGTTCTCGCACCGCGTCGACACCCGGCTGCCGCCTCACATCTCGGCAATGGCCCCAACCACATCTCAATCGTCACTTCGACCGGTTTCCAAAATCTGACCGTACCAGGCTACAGTGCAGCCATTGACAGTTTGCGCCCAGATATTGCCGTACCCTTGGCCGACTTGACTTATGGGTCTGGTGTAGTCACGCATGCAGCCAAGAAGACAGACAAGCCATCTTCGCCTGCCGAAGCGGTCGCGGCCTATGTGTCCGTGCCGTACCCGTCGACCAAGAGGGCGTATCGCATGGCCGAGCGCACGGAGGACTGGATCGACCACATTGAGCGCGACGGCGTGACCGCGTCGACGGGCACTGCGCTGTTTGCGCCGACGCTGCCTGTGCCATACGCCGTCCAGTGGCAGTATCTCAACCGGCTGGCCGAGCTTGCGGGGGCGGAGGACGAGGATGCTCCACTTGATCAAGAGAGAAAGCCGACGATATCCGGTCTGGCCGTGTACGACGTTGATCTGCTTCCCGACCTCCACGCCGACTATGCTGACACCCTGGGCCACCTGCCGCGCCTGTCACTGCATCCGGCTGTCACGCCGCACCACATCCTGCGCCAGGTCGGCCTGGGCATCGACGTCATGCTGCTGCCGGCCGTGACTGATGCGTCGGAGCAAGGCTTATCCTACACCTTCTCGTGGGACGCCACCAACCCGGGGAGTGAGGAGCAGAAACAGGTGGCTGAAGACGAAAGCGGCGCCCGTCTTCCGCTCGCCATGGACCTGACCGATCCGGCCTTTAAGGCAGACACGCGCCCGCTGCGGCCAGGCTGCCCTTGCGGCGCCTGCACGGCCCACCACCGCGCCTACATCCACCACCTGCTCGACGCCCGCGAGATGCTGGCCTGGACGCTGCTGCAGCTGCACAACCACCACGTTATGAACGAGTTGTTTGCGGGCATTCGCAAGACGCTGGCCGAAGAGGGCGTGGCCGGATTCCGGCAGAGAGTGCGGACGTTCCAGACAATTTACGAGGCGGATATGCCTTTGGGCAAAGCAACGCGTCCACGGCTACGGGGCTACCAGGTCAAGACGGACGGCGTGGTGGAGGCCCCTCTGAACAAGCCTCAATGGGGCCGGTTGGAGGAGGTCACGCCCGGGTCGCCCGCTCCGGCGGCAGCTGCCTCGAACGGCGATGCCATGGTGGTGGATGCATAAAGAAGGATAGCAAAAGAAAGGGAAAATTTTAGAGAAAAGTAATGAATCATGTAAATGAGCAGCCTTGCATGGAGTTTGGGGCGGATATGTTAATAAGAACTAAATAGACTCAAAATAATGTTGACATAGTCACATTTGGAACTCAAGCATTTGAGTAACAAAAATAAAATGCCATTAAAAATGATGCATGCTCCCCGCCCTATTCGTATATCCTATCTAGTTGGTATGGTACCCATTCAACCTTATCGATTATGCTGTTGGCTCTGCGTCTTGCAGGTCAATCACCTTCTTCGCCCTTTTCTTTTTTGGCTTGACAGCGACTGTCTCTCCCTCGGCACCTTCGGTGGCGGCCACGGCCTTCTTCTTTTTCTTGTGCTTGGCCACAACAGCCTCGCCGTCGCCTCCGTTCTCAGCACCGTTTTCTACCCCGTTACCGTTGCCATTAGCAGCGTCGACCTCGGCAGCCGCCTTTGCCTTCTTCTTCTTGGGCTTCTTGGCCACAACGGTTGCACCCTCCAATGAAACGCCCTGTGCCATCTGTACGCGCTCGTTGGCCCGCTGCATCTCGAGCCGGCGCTTCTCAACCTCTTTCAGCGCTTGGGCCATTTCAGCATCGGCCCGCTTCTGACGTTCGAGATCGTACACACTGGGGCCAGCCTTACTGGAGCCCGTTTTCCGACTAGAGCTTGGGCCAGCACCACTGCCGTCATCCTCCAAGCTCAACGACCCGATATGACTCGAGTCGACGTGCAGCAACGAATGCTTTGTCGACTTCCTTGTGCGCTGCTGCTTGCTGTCGTTCGACCCCGTCTCGGACTCATAGTTCCGGGGGGTGGACCGTCCGTTGTTGCCGCTCAGCGTCTCGTCGGCGGCAATAACGATGCGAGGGCGTGAGCTCAACGACTGTTGCTGGTGATGAGAGGGCCGCTGCGGCTGGCGCCCGCCACCGCCAGCTCCGCCACTGTTGCCGAGTGTCTGTAGGTCAAGTTGCATCACGGGAATCGAGTCGATGTCCAGGTCCTGTCCGTTTTCGTTCTTCAAGATATCATGTATGGGCGTCGATGTGTCTCGTGAGGGTAGACGTGAGGGATCCGATGATGACGGAATATAGAATGGATCATCACGGTTACGCTCTTGCCGCTCGGCACGACGGCGCGCCAAAATATCGGCATCCAAATATGCCTCTTCGTCAGGCCGCTGCTGGTAGGATCCACCTGCAGACGAAGAGGTCGGATCGGACACATCCTTCAACCGGTTGATGGCCGGCTCAGCCGACGAAACGTAAGAGGCAGCTGGCTTATTGTTGTAGTAGGCGTCAAACTCGCTCTCATCGGCGGATACAGCGGCTGCACCAGGGAAGGCGGCCAGGTAGTCGGCCTCGGCCAGCAGCTTGTTAAGGTTCGGGTGAATAGGCTCGTCCAGGTCAAGACCGGATGGTAGAGGGACGTTATGCTGGGCACCAATGGATACAGAGTTGAGTTCCCATCCGCGGAAGAGGGATGGGATCGCTTCAGTCAGGAGTAGGGGCGCATCTTGCTGGACCTCGTCGGTGGACACGGGCTGTGCGGCAACTGCTTCGGCAGCCAGCTTGAGCAGCTCTGAGAACTCGACAGCACGTTCCTGCACCTCAAGCTGAGGATGCTGGGCCAGGGGCTCCATTGAGTGGATAAGGCGGGCCAGGAGCAATGACACATTGGACTTGCGCTCGGGCGTCCAGCCGAGATCAAGGTTGTGGGCCTGGCCGTCGCTGACAACGAAGGCAAACAGCTTGACAACAGCTTGTAGACATGTTGCAAGAACCTCAGCATAACGAATGCGTGGCAGGAGTTGCAGGAGACATGTCAGAGTATCGTCGGCTGACAGAAGATAGAGTGCATACTCGCCCGTCATCCATGCCAGCGGCTTGAGGGCAGTAGATGTGATCTGAGCACCGACAGCTGCCGCTGATGCTGCCTCGGAGCTCAGCTGTAAAATGACTTCATCGGCTGCACGCACAGATGCTGGACGCAAAGCGTGTACCTTGACGGCGACATTGCGCAGCTCGTTGCCGATCTTTTCAGAAATGTTGGCGGCGGCAGCCGAACCAGATAATGGGGTGGCACTGCCGCTTGAAGCGCCTTCGTTATCGCTGTCACCATCGCCTGCTCGTGGAGCAGGTGCCGTTCGTAAGAGTTGTGTCAGGATGTCAATGTACCAGTCAAAATCGGAGAGGTTGGCGTAGTTATTCTGAGAGCACATGGCCAGGATACGGTGGATGACGTCGATCTTATAGTCTAACGGCAACGGTGGTTCCTGGGTGGCCTTGTTACGGGCAGGCGGCCGTGCTCCATCTGACTCGTCGTCCGACTCGGCGCGGAACTCGACCTGGCGCACTGCGACCTGCTTGACGGGTTCCGCGGAAGATGCTTGTTTGAGCTGGCGCATAAGACGGCCGACAATCGACACCAGGTTCTCGCTGCTGACCATGTCTTGGACGAGGTCGAGGGCCTTGATGCGAATGCTGATATCTGGGCTGTCAATGCACTCGAGGATGACGTCTTCCTGCTGGGCGACGAGATACGGGTGCGTTTGCACAATCTTATTAAAAGCGAGCAGCGCAACGTATTTTACTAGCCAGTTAGCGAGGTTCCCATTGCCACAGCGTAGGATGTGTACTCACAGTTCGTATCGTTTTCAATCATCATCATGCCGCGCAGTTTGGTCACACACAGCTGGGCAATCTCTTCGCGTCCGGACGAATCGTCGTCACTTCCCAAAATACCTCCCTGGATAATACCGTTGATACATTCGTAGAGCAGCGACATGGCGGGGGTCGTCCGGATAAAGTCGGTCAGCGGCGGCAGCAGTTTGCGCACCAGTCGCGGCTCGAGGGGCGTCAGCGTCGCAAACAGCTTGATCAGTTTGATAGCCATCCAGTTGTTATTGGTGCCGACGAGCAGTTCGAAGAGGCGCGGCGCGAGCGGCAGGAAATCGTGCGGCCGGCGCCAGCCAAGCTCGCAAATGACATTTACAATCGCCGTCGTGACGCTCGGGTCTTCGGTGGGGTCCATCAGCCGCTCCTTGATCTTGGGCCAGGCTGCCCTCAGTGTTTCTGGATAAACGAGAGCCATGCGGTACAACGTGACAATGGTCTTTTTGCGGATGACGCGGTGTGAGTGCGTGAGGCGCGGCAGCAGGTCGGGCAGTACGGAGAGCGCAAGGGATGGCGTAATAATGTGTGGCAGAGTGGCAATGGGCAGCTGGATGGTGATGGGCGATGTAGCACTCAGATCTTTTTTTAACAAATTCGTGGCCAGCATCAGGACCTCCGTGTCGGACCGGAAACTCTGGACGGCAGCCAGGTAGCCGATGCGCTTCTGGTGCAGCTTCTGGGAAGACATGACCTCGAGCACGTGGAACGAGGCCCAGGACATGTCGTGGCCGACCATCTCGAGGTAAACAAGCTTCAGAAGGGCTGTGGCCTTGACGTCCATGTCCTGGCTGCGGACTTCGGCGCGGCATTCCTTGAGGCTGTTCTGTATATAGGCCTTTTCATTGCCCTTGTGATGGCGCAGGCCTCGGATGAGGTCCAGCAGTGATTTTTCGAACCTAGAATGTCAGGAAGACGGTGGAGAGACGTGGGAAAGAAGTTGCTCCAAACTCACATCTTGCCTCTGCCTGGAGGTAGGCACTCCTACCCCCAACAACCGATTACTGTATCGTTCTTCTCGCTCCAGCTCCTACTATTCCCCCCGCAGTCGGTATATTGCCGTAAGCCGTCGATTGTCGGCGTTGTGCTCGCGCACGAGACTCGTAGAGAAAGTCGTGATCTTAGGGAAGGGAGAACCGAAGTCGATGGTCGGAGACGGAGTGCATCTTGTGGCAGCACGTGTAGATGGAGGATGCTGAGGGAGCTTGGACGACAATGAGAACGACAATGTTTTGTCGCGTGTCTTCGTGTGGCGGCCGATCGGGTCGCGGGAGGGAAATGTCGGGGTCGGGATCGTGGCTCGTGAGATAGCTCGTCATCAACCGACGTTTAGTTTAGGCGTCGAGGTGCACGCTGTGCTTCCGTGGTGGGATGCGCCCCACGTTTAATTCCTGTTGGAGACGACGTAAGGACAGTGCGGCGTGTCAACAGGGGAGGCACAACCTGGCCCACAAGTGGGTTTTTGGCTAGCACTTTCAGAAAATGGCAGGCGCGCACTGTCTCTACGCACGGACTAAAATACTGCCGTGCCTAGCAGGCGGTGACAGCGCTATGTGGAAGGCGCGAGCCCCTATTGCCTGCCCAGTATTATCGCGATACGTGTGCTAACAGCTACCTGTGCCAGAATAAGGTAAGAGCTCTCGGCGATCAAAAGCTCAGGTCGATCATACAATCAACACCCAAACTTGAAGCCATCGAATTGCCAACGAACCGACCTATCCAACTCGACCTGTACGCCCATAGCCGAATCAATGTCCCTCCTCCACCCTCCGAGCCACCTTACGCCGGCCGAGGCGCTGTCGCTGTCGCAGCGGGCGCCGGCAGTCCTCAAGGGCCTTCCGAGCAGCGTCGGCGCGTCGGCTCTCGAGTCGCTCGTTTCGCCCATCGAAAGCCCCGAGGTCTGGCTGTCGTACGAGAACCTGATGATCTCATGTCTGCGGACCGGTGACCTTGAGTCGGCTCGCGAGTGCATCCGGCGGCTGGTGAAGCGGTTCGGCGACGAAAACGACCGGGTCATGGCCCTGCAGGGTCTGGTCAAGGAAGCAGAGGCCAGCGACGAGAAGAGCCTGCAGGATGTCCTTAAGAGCTACGACGATATTCTCGCCAAAGACCCGACGAACGTGGTGAGTCCATGATACTCGAGGCAGATGAAATGAGCCCCGCTAACAGTATAGCCCATCCACAAAAGAAGAATCGCTCTTTTGCGGTCGACAGGAAAGATCGCCGACGCCGTCACCGGCCTGGTTGCGCTGCTCGACTTTTCGCCCACCGACGCCGAGGCATGGGCCGAGCTGTCCGACGTGTACCTCGAGCAAGGCTTGTATCCGCAATCAATCTACGCCCTCGAAGAAGTGCTCGTGCTGTCGCCGAATGCATGGAACATCCACGCGCGCATGGGCGAGATTCAATACATGGCGGCATCCACTGCCAGCGGCGATGCAGCATCAGCCGTACCAAAATACGCGGCGGAGTCTCTGAAACGGTTCTGCCGGAGCATCGAGCTGTGCGACAATTATTTGAGAGGATTCTACGGGCTCAAGGTGGTGACGTCGTTCATCCTTAAGAACAGCGGCAAGTGGCCCAAGGCAAGAAACAACAACAACGACTCTGCAGAAGACTTTTCGTTGCCCGACACGGCGACTGTGGAGCGTCTGGCACAACTTGCGACCGAGAAGCTATCGGAGATTGTGCGGCGGTACACGGCCAAGGAGGCGCACTGGAGCGGGTACGACGAGGCCGAGATTACAGCGGCACGTGAACTTCTGGCCAGCGAGACGGCGTCAGTTGTGCGATAGTCGAGGTACTCTCCTGTGTCATTTTATTTTGTTTTCCTTTAGCTCTGCGTGCGATCACTGGGTCTGGCATGGGTGGGCCTTTTTCTTTTTCGTCATTCATCATACATACACCCTCGTTAATTTGAGCATTACTTTCTACGGCATACGTCACCTCCCGAAGTATATAGCCCAGAGGCTATGCTTGCATCTCTGCCCAACGATCATATGGATCAAGTGACTCAAACAGCATGCTGGTGCTGATGTGGCTCACGATGCAAAACGGAAACGAAATGTTTGCTGTACGAAATCAAAACGTAGCCTATAGGAAGTGAAAACGGGGACATGGAGATGCCCGGCTTGGGCACTGGTTGGCGTTGGGCATTCGTTGGGTTCTCATTTGCTGCCCAAAGCCGCCAAGAGCACCCCGTATTTTCCAACGCATCTGACATACCCACACATCACACAAGTATTATTTTGTACGCACTCAAGCAGAGCCGCAACGACTAACATGAGGAATACTGCAACCCTCTTATACCCGGCCCGTTGGGTAGGAAGACGGGAAAGGGGAAAACAAAAGTTTGAATGAACGTCATAAAGATTCATAACTACCTATGTACTTGAAAACATCATGGTACATGCATAACAAATGATAAAAAAACCTTCCAAGCATTCCACCATGGGATATCGTTTCAGTCCAACTCATTTGAACTTTTGTCCTCCCCTCTTAAAAGTAGTGAACGGCAATGTGCTCGTCCATTAGCTTGCCCAGGCTCTCAATAAAGAAGCTGGCAATCACGGCCGTCACACCAAAGGCAATCGAAATATAATAGATCCGCGGGAACGTTTCGCCAAAGGCTTGGATGACAGCCTTGTGTAGCGTGTTAATTTTGTCCTGAGTCGTCAGGGCCGGGATGGTCAGGGCCCACTCCTTGTAAGGCGTCGACACCAGCGTGGGCATCATGCCGCTGAGCGTGGGGAAGTCGCCAATGCCGACGTTGATGGCGACGGGGATCACGAGCTTGAGAGTCTTGGCCGTGAGGACCGAGACAAACTGGGTGTAGAAGACGCTGGTGCCAATAACCTGACCGACGGCGCGCAGAGACACAGTCAGGCACGTGGCAGTAGCAATCAGGTCGTCGGGGCAGATAATCGTGATGATAATCTGGTTGGGGATGAGCACACCACCGACACCCATCAGACCGAGAACAAGCGGGGCCCAGACTGTGTTGATGTTGTACGGGTCGACAGCCGTCAGCGAGCCAATGGCGACGACCTGGATGATACAGAACGCCGACATGATGAGGCGCAGGTGGCTCTTGAACGCCGAGACAATGATGGCCGAAATGAGCGCGCCACCCAGGATACAGAAGCCAAAAGGCAGCGTGCGGATGCCAAGCTCCACCTTGTTCGAATCGTAGACGGCGACGGCCTGCAGGACCCAGAAGAAGAGCACAGGGATATAGTTGATGCCGGCCATCATGATGACGACCATGAGAGCCATGAAGGTGCGGGTGTGCTGCATGAGCCGCTTGGGGAACATGGGATAGGGCGCCCAGAAGGCTTCGTAAAAGAAAAAGAAGACAATGAGGGCACAGCCAATGGTCAAAAAAGAGATGACGCGGGCCGAGTGCCACGGGTACATCTGGCCGCCCCAGTTGAAGCCGACCAAGAACATGACAAGGCCGCCCGACATGAGGATGCCGCCGACAAAGTCAATGTGCTTGACCATTTCCCAGCGGGTCATGCCGGCACTGTTGGTCCGCGGCGGCGGGTTGTAGAAGAAGAAGATGAGCACGGCCGTGAGGAAGTTCCAGATGGCGATAAAGGCACCGCAGTAACGCCAGCTGACCTGGGTAATAAGGACACCATACAGCGAACCGGGGGCAAAGGGCAGGAACGCAGCGACCATGATGGCAACATAGTAGCCCCGGTAGCGCCTGGGAACAATCTCGACAATGGCTGTAATGGCCATGAGCTCCTCGGCAGCGATGCCCATGCCTGTCAGAACCATGCCGGCGATGAACCCCGCCGAGTTGGGCGTGGCGGCCACGACGATCATGCCAATCATGGACGACAGCACGCCGGCCAAGGAGATGGGCTTGCGGCCAAACAGATCGGCCAGGGGGCCGATAAAGGGTGCAATCACGCCAATGGCGACGAGGGGCACGGAGAAGAACCAGACGAGAAGAGCGTGGGCATCGAGACTGGCCGCGATCTCGGGGATAATCGAGGCAAAGATGAGGGGCTGGAACTGCGAGCCGATAAAGGCCATGCCGAAGCCGACCAGCACCAGAATAAAGCGAATGTCGGATAGCTGGTGAGGGCAAGACCGTCAGTACTGTGCGTGAGGGCACAAAACAACCAACAGGGAATAAAACTTACCTTGGGCCGATGGGCAGCCTCGTCGTCTTCGACGATGCCCCCCTTCTCTCCACCATTGTTGTTAATGCTCGGTTGAGTGACGGCATGTTCAACCTCTTCCATGCCCGCAACGGGGTCTTTATTTGACGAGTGTTGGCTCATGGCGATGTGTGGCGTGGTCGTGGTTGAAGAAAAAGTAGTAATAATGTTGAGAGGCGGTGATCTTCAGTAAACAGGGCACAAACATATATCAAAGCGCCAGATTCCTTGTCGGCTGCCAGAGAAACGAGTCCTGTTGTTTTGAACGTATCAATGCTTTTATTTGTGTGAGTAGGGTGCCGGTTTATTTGTACTCTTATTTGTATCCTGGTACTCACTTTCAGATATGACTCTGGCCTCGGCCTAGAATCTCCTTTTGTTCTCTCCTCTTCTTGGGGGTTGTCGCAGGCCAGTCTTTTCGTTCTCTTGGGACTTCTTCTACTCGTCTTGGGACAATCTTCAGGCTACTTCGTGGGTTGTTATTTCTAGCCACTCATTGGCCGGAACAGACGACATCCGTAGTGCGGCGAGGGCGAAGACATGACTTACTCTTGTCCCACGTTGTTTCTGGGGCCATGTTGGGGCCGCTTCTGGGGCCATCCCAGGTCAAAGGGCGATAGTCGCAGGGCAGAAAAAAGCACTTTGTTGTTTGCCCGCTTGTGACCAATACCCAGCACTGAGTATGCACCAAAAGCGTCGAGAGAACAAGGGCAATTGTACATGCGACAATGAAATCGTGAAAAATTGGCAGTCGAAAAAGGGGGGTCGAGACGACTCGAGGGGAGTTGTTGAGGACGTGTACTTGCCTAATTCGGACGAGATACACAAATGAACAAAACGGAAGCCACCACCCAGCGAATCGCAACTGTTTCTGCACCACCCTTTCCTGCGCTTTCCTTGTCTTCACACGATTTTTCACACTCAATATCACACAAACATTTAAACATTACACACCGCACACCGGATTCGTTCTATTCTAGCAACGCCCTCAAAATACTTGGAGATGTCTAATGCCATCTAAAGGCATCTAACGATGTCTTGCGATGTCCCAAGATGCACCTTTTCGACCCTCCTCTTCTTGGCACGGCCTCACATGTGCGTCCCCGCCTTTTGGCCTATAAGAAACAGTCGGAAGCTAACACTTGCGAATCCATATCTTGCGAGTACGACGTGATACATTGCATTCCGCGACGGCAAACGTCGAAAAGTCAACAAGCCAAGAAGCACAGGCCAAAAAGCCCACAAAACAAGCCACCCAGAGTGACCCAAGACAGCCCAAAAACCAAGAGTCGCTAACAGACACCAAGAAGCACAAGCTCATCTCCACAAGCTCAAAACGCGGGGAAACCACAATCGAGCTCTTAGTGTGGTTTTCTTGTCTTTCTCGTCTCCGTATCCCGCACTACTTACGGAGGACTTTCCCAAAGTGTCGAGGACGGCGACCTTTGTCGACTTTTGGCTCGACTGTTTGTTTTCATCTTCGAATTTGGACCGCTCTTTCTCCGATATTTGGTCAACCAAGTTGGACTTGCCATAGATTTCCCAGTTTGCTCCCATGTCTTCGCCGCCTTCCCTAGGGAGGGTTCCTGTCAAGGGAGGCTGGCTGGGGCGGGGAAAGAGGACAAAGAGGGAAAGAAGCGCCAACTGGGTTGCGGGGGAAGGCCCGATCTACCTTCTTTTTTACCTGTTGACCTCTTTGACCTCTTTCATCTCTGCTTCGAGATTCGTTCTCAGCTGTTTATACGCGTAGAAGCAAGCTCGTTACCGGCCATAGCTGGCCCAAACTGCTGGAGGCTGATCTCTACAGCCTCAAGCGGCACCTCCTCTACACCTCCTTGCACTTGTTAGTGCATCACATGCGGTCATTGACTCTGCATGGTGCATGACTGGACACGTAGAAAATGGAATGAGCCGCGGCCCCTTTGTTCCTTTTCTTTTTCGTCTCGTCGCTTATCGCTAAAGTGCCATTTTTGTTTCCTTTTCCTTTCTTCATGCTTTGCTTTTTCGTCTTCTCCTCATTTTCAACAACTCTTGGCGGGGAAAGGTAAAGAGGGACAGCTCGTGTACTCGGTATTCGTGTTGTTTGTGTTTTCGTCTCGCAGATAAGATCCCGTATTGTCTCTTCTTGTTGCTGAGTAACATCGGTCATGAAAAGAGGGAGAAGAGAGAGGGACAGGGAGTGAAGTTGTAGTAAGTTAAAATAATTCAAATTAATAGACCATAAATTAAAAAAAAAAGTGGTTCGTATATTGTAGCTGATATGGTTCATGAATGATTTGTGAAAGGCTCCCTTCAGACGTCTAAATGTCAAAGTAAATAAAAGTCGTATACACAGGCTGACAAGTCAACGGCTTCTAGCTTCCTTAAATCTCACTCACTCCCCACCACAAACCACGTGCAAGTGGCTTCTCACGCCCTCCCCCGGTTTTCGAGAACGTCTCCGGATTGGTTCTGGTTCACTGCCATTTTAGTAGATAAGGAGACAGGCCTTCTCTTCGACTTGAAATCTTATTTTCTTTCTTTTTATTGTCTGTCAAGGGAGAATATTTCCAAATCTCATGTTTTTGGAGGCGAGAAATCACTGTTCGGCCCGGCTGCCTGCCTTGCTCACACCTTCGTCAAACACTCTCAACAGCGCATGGCCTACATTCTCGCAGCCTGGCAGCATGCCTGCTGGAACCGGTGTCTCTGGATCCATATTGATCAGTTTGCTGGCATTGGGACGGTCGCCAGCGTGCCATCCATGCGGCTTCTTGGGTGTAACGTCGAGCTCAATGCGAGCGCCGTCTGCCTCGGCGTTGCTGCGGAAAGTCATAATATCGTCAAAGAACATGTCGTGCTCGCCCACATTGATCCATGTAAACGAGGGCAGAATGTCCTTCCATGAGAGGGGCACCGAGCCACCCTTTGTCGGCGGACGCGTCAAGTCCACGAGCTCCAGCTGGTCCCAGTTGACGCCTTCGTACGCGTTGCTGTTGCCCTGGGAGTTTGTATTGACGGCAGCCTCTGCATCCATGCCCAGCACTTCTGTTGCGCACCGGTCCAGCAGCGTTTTCGTCAGCACATCCTTGTGCTTGTTGCGCTCAAAGGACGGCGACGAGTTGGTCAGGCTGACCCAGGGAAACAGGAGGAGAGATCCGGCCGGTTTCGGCAGCTTGGCCTGGGCAATGCCCATCATGCAAGTGATGGCCAAATGGGCACCCGCCGACTCGCCGGCAACAACAATCTTGCCGGGCGAAATGTGCTCGACATCCAGAAGATAGCGATACGCCGCAACGGCCTGGCGCTGCTGTTCTGGGAAAGTACTGGTGGGCGCCAGCGTGTAGCCGGCCGACAAGATGCTGACATTGACGCCGCGCGCGGCTGCGATTTCGGCGGCTCTCAACAGCAAAAGCGTCGAGCTCAGCGGCTCGCCAAAGACGTAGGCGCCGCCATGGATGTACAGCAACACAAGATCACTCTCTCGAGGATCTAGGGGTGTTTTCCTCGGAGGCTCTGACGATTTGCGTGGCCGACCTTTGCAGATCCAGTAGGCCGAGCCCAGCCCTGTCGACACTCTTGTGCACAGCTGGCCGTCGTGGTTTTTGAAACGAGGCGCCGACAGGACAGTCTGTGTATCAAATGGTACAGCCCGGCCGTGCAAGACACGAAGAGGCAATGTGCTGGCCCTGTATTGGAGAGACACGAAACAAAAAGTTAGTATGTCGAAATAAAGTCAAGGCAGAGTACTTTTTATTTTATCCCTCTCCAGCGACAATGAAAGTTCCCTTGGACTTGGGACATACTCCCGAACAATGGTCCGTTGCAGATCGCCTGGTACGTCTGATTTTGGGCCAAAGAGCCGGCGAATGGTAAAAGAGACCAGAATCTTGGGTAGAAGTGCCACAAGTCGCGCCATCAGGTACAGCCTGCTCCAAAATGTTGATCGCGCCTCGCGACGAGAAATCTGTTCAGACTCGCTGGGCTCCATGGCTGCTGACTGACGTTTGCAATGAAGCTGATGTCAAGTCGATAAAGTCGATCAGGTTGACCAAGTTGATTGATGTTTTGAGTGCAGCTGCATTTGGGACTTTCGTGGTAGTATGAGCGAGTTTTGTGGGCTAAACTTGCTGCCTGCCGACCCCACGGAGACCCGAAACCCAGAACCTTGGTGTCGTGCCCGTCGAACTCGTCAAACTCGAGGCTGACGGCCGGTCTCCGTCGGTCGTCCAACCACAGGCTGCGACTTATTCTATCGGGCCTTGTGTCTGAGTGCGGGAATGATGCTCGCAAGATTCGCGAATGAGGCGGTATCTTTGGCGGCTTGTTGGTTGGTTCTTTTCCTCTGTTCATTTGGTTTTATTAGCCTGGGGCCCCGTACATAAATACTTTCTCCTCCCTGAGAATGAGGAGGATCATCCCGCTTTTCCTCTTTCGTGCCTAGCTTGCGAGCGTGTTAGTGCCCGCCATGGCGCTAAGAAGCTAAGAACAGAGAGCTCTGGGCACAACCCTGGGCACAACTCGAACGCCTGGGGAAATGGGGAAACTTGCCAAGCATAAAACCTCTGTCGTATCGGGTCAGCTCAACCCGTGCGTGGTACTCGGATATGAACGCGGACTTTCAGTACTGGGGCAAGGCTCGGCAGACAATCTGATCTTGAGAACAAAGAAATGGGGTCGACGGATCCTCACCACTCTTCACGATGCCCTACGTCTTAAAAATATGATTTCTAATGTAAACAGAAAGAAGAAAACAAAATGAGTTGAGAAATAATGCTGCCGTTGAACTAGCTCCAGACGCAAAGTGAAAACGGGCAGTCTAATACGAGGTATGGAGAGAGCTTGAGCTTTAAGGTGAGTTTTGAGCTACTCGTCCCCACTGTGGAGAGCTTCGGTCAAAGGCAGTCCCCGTTCTCCGTATCAACGTCAATATCAAGATGTTGAGCTCTTGAATATTTCAAAAAATCTGACAATTTTCAGGATTGTTCAAAATTGTTGAGGAATATGCCGAGCGAGCCAGTCGAGCACATGCCTAAACGTCTGTTCACGCTCACCTTCTGCAGCATTGAAAGGCTCGTGGAAGACTCCGTCAACCGAGTACATCTCCTTGTCGGTTGACGCAATCAGCCCGATGAGGCGCTCGCACTGCCGATATTCGGCGCGCGAATCAGCCTTGTAATGGATCGCCAGAGTTGGCACCGTCCAGATGTTGTCGGCTCCTTCTTCTACTGTCTTCCATACCTCTCCAGCCACCTGCACAGCCGTCGAGGCAACTGAAAACGAAATCTTGGACTGGTGCGTCATTGGGTCGTCCATGATCAAGCGGATCTGCTCCTGGTCGTGGCACAGCTCCTCGATTGGTGCTCGGGATATCGGGACCTGTACGGATGGTATGATCCTCGCAATCAACTGGACCGCCCCTTGTCCGAGCCAAGACATTGCCGCCGGCAGAACGGCACTGGACAAAACGACACCGGCAATGTTTGCGGGCCGTGATGCGACGCTGCCTGCTGTCACCAGTCCACCTAGAGAATGACCAAACAAGAAGACGGGCAGGCCTCGTTCGGCGGCACATCTTCTGATTTCGAGGTGGTGTTGGACGGCTGCCACAACGTCAACCATGCCACGATTGCCGGGCGACCGGCCGTGGCCGTAAAAGTCGAGAGCCCAGACCTCGAACCCCTCGGCGACGAGTTTGGGGACCAATTGGAAGTGCGATGTCAGATACCGCTCGGCATATTCGCCAAAACCATGTTGCAGAATGAAAATGGCGCGTGTGGGCGTCCCCGTGTTGTCGCAAAGCCACTTGTGGACGACAACGTTGTCAGGTGATATCGTGAAGCGATCGTAGGTTGGCAAAGGAAAGGGGGCGGGGACAGGGACACCAGCGGCAGCCTGGCCGGCTGGGCTTTGGGCACTTTCTGTTGCCATCACGTGTGACCGGTGCACGCAGGTGCGAACGGGTGGCAACTCGTCGACGTCGATCGCGACTTCCTTTGGTTACGGTTAAAAAAGTGAGAAGCGGTGACCGGTGATTCGGAGCTTATGCACCTGCCCAGTTAAGCTGGAGTGAACTCTAACGTTGGCAGGATCGGGCGTCTAAACCCGGGCGCGCACCGAGTTCCGCTTCCAGCTGACTAATATTACGGTCGCGATCACCTACACCTTGTCATTTTTTGTTATCAAAATTCAAAATTCAAAACTCAAAGTTTAAAGAAAATAAATTTAAAAGTAGCACGATATTTCTCCTCGCTTCTTGGCTTTACCCCTGCTATCTCAAACTATCATGGACAAAATAGTGCCAAGCCCTCCAATAATGCTGGCCTTCATGCTGGTAAAACCCTCGATGCTCTCCAGCAAGAACTGAATTGGCGTGACAAATGTCACGTCCGGGTTTTCAACAGCATTCATCGGCTTGTTCTTGTACGCTTCTTCGCGGAGTTTAGCATACTCCGTGCTATCGAGTAGCTTTTCAACTGTGCCCCGGCTAAGGCCTTCGGGTATCGGCGACTGTACAGGTATGTTGCTGGTGTCGGGAGGGCCTCAGAAGCATTAATCCCATCGCGGTATTTAATCAAGTACCGCACCCGTGCATCCGTCCTGTCGTCGGTCGAGGCGCTTGAGTCCAACATGCCGACAACGCGGCCAGACATGTCGAAGACGGTTGAACCAGAGTCGGGGAGGACGGAGTGGACATGATGGAGTTGTCCTCCGATTTCTTCAACTCGGTAAGGGCCCAGTCGACGTAGCTGCCTTGATCATGCTGCATATCCAATAAATCATTATAAACTGTGTGTATGGGCAATATTTGACTGATGTAACTTGTTCCAATCTAACTCAAAAGAATGTATATGCGGCCAGTTTATGAGACGACTGTGCCAGCCGGATGCCATACATGGATCCGATTCTCGCCAGCGACGCCTGGCAGAGAGCAACTTGTTCCTTTGTGCTCCCTGGATACGTCGACACGAGCACAAGCGGCCAGATCATGCTGTACGAGCTGTAGCCCTTGTAATCCGGCGCCGGCAACAACTCGCCGTCGCCATCAACCTCGCCAGACACATAGGGCAGACTGTCACAGATCATGACGATAAGGTGCAACAGGTTCTTGTTGGACATGGCGGCGGCAGCGCTGATTAGGTCCTTTTCGGCCGCGGTAGTGCTCACATTGAGCTCGAGGATGGCCTGGCAGCAGCCGAGCACCGTATGATAGTACTTGACGAGGGCGGCGCGGTACATGGTCGAGACGACGGCCAGCCAACGGCACGAATAGGTAATGAGGCGTCGAGGCGCCGCGGCGGGGGTACCGTTCGACGTCCAGACCACGCGTGGCTTCCATGTTTTGGGTAGAGACTCGGCCCATGCGTCAAGCTCAGACTGTGTGCGCATGGCCAGGTGCATGGCAGCAATGAGCGCCACACGCCTGTCTTCGGGCGAGGCGTTGGCTTCGTCGAGTGCCTGTTGTCGTTCGGCCGACAGAGAAATAAAGCGGCTGATCTTGGCGGCCATGTATACAAGGCCGCCAGCAGGGTCGGTCACGACGCGCTCAGGCTGGGGAATCGACAGGCAAGCAAAGTATTCCCGGGTCGCCAGGCTGTGTGTTTGCTGATAAGTCCGTTAGCAAAAAGTTGGGGTTACTCTTGTGTTGTCAATGTGTCCTACCAAGTGAGTAAAGATCCACCCATAGAGTGGACTGCCTGGGATCTTTGACAAGATGTTCTGTCCGCGAGAGTCATACAGACGCGCTATGCCTTTGAGATGGGAGGTTGCATTGACAGAATGGCCACTGTCGATATCCTACATGTACACCAAGTCAGTAAAATGTTCTTCGACACGATTGTGTCTCTGCACGAATATAACCCACCTCAAACATGTGCAGAATCATGATGGCTGCCAGGGTATCGTCGCCCCAGTGGTCTGGGCCCTTGGAGATGGAAGCGCTGACGGCCTTGAGAGCATGGCCATAATGATTCCGGGCGTGGGCATACAGCTCCTGGCTCTTCCGGAAGCGAGAGAAGCAGAGACAGGCTGTTGCCAATGTTGCTGGTCTCAAGGCAGTATCTGCTGCTGACTCGAATAAAAGCTCCGACAAGAAGTCCATGTGGCCAATGATGATGCCGGGCAGTGGGGCAACACGGTACTCGCCGAGAAAGTAGCACAGAGACGCATCATCCCATGTTGGATGAGGTAGTGCGATGAGAGGCTCTGATATCACAATTGCATCTCCAGGTATGTTTGATATATTGGGAGGCGATGTGCTCGGTGTGACCAAGGATGGCATATTGACAGTCACAGAGACTGGAGCGGAGGCAGGAACAAGAGCAGAGCCAGAGTCATCGGGAGAAGAGCCGGTCGTCATGCCTTTGGGAGGGGAGATGGGATGCCCTGCAGTGAGAGATGCTGCATGCTCGGGCGATTTTCCTAATATCCCTGAGGCTCCCGTAGGCTTAGTTAAGACGGCTGCGTGCGGTCCATCGTGGAACCGGATGTCGAGAGGGCGTCCATAGCCAGGGCACTGCGCGCCATACAGGTCACAGCGGCGGCAGCCAGGACGTCGCTCATCGCACTGTCAAAGAGAAAAACACCCTCGTTAGGGCGCTGTGGTCACTGGGAAAGGGCTGATGGGGCCGAAAAAGAGCGGGGAGCCATACCTTTATCTTGCGCTTCCGGCACAGGCTACAGCCAGTGCTTCGCGTGCCGGGATACACCATTGCAAGCGGGTTCTGGGGTTCTGGGGGGGATCTGTCGGTGTTTGAGTGGATCTGGGCTGTCTGGGCCGTTTTGGGCTGTTTTGATGCCTGCACGGAGTATCAAAGTGTGGACTTCGAAGACGGGGGTCAAGTTGCGTTGAAAGAGGACAAAAGGAGGACAAATCCCCTGCTCAATGCGGCAGTCGTTTGCGAGAGCGGACTATTTCGATGCGAGAGAAAGTGGGAAAGTCTGAGAGGCACCATTATATGCGCTCGCAGAAAATAAGGAGAAGAGATAAAGGCAGGACAGAGAAAAAGAGAAAAAGATCATGGTGGGGTCTCAAAAGCACCTGGGGCTCGGTCGTGATTGCCCCTAGTACGGAGTACACAAGTACGATTTATGGAAGTCTGGGATGCACAAACAGAGTCCATCCCTGTCTGGGCGCCTCCTCGCAAACCCATGCCCAATGTGGACTAGCCGCACTTCGCTCCTTCCCGTTAGTGATCCACTCACATCGCGCCTTCCAGCATCCGTTGCACCTCTCTTTCCTTTTTTTTGGCCTCTTTGGTCTCAGAGACGTCTGCTTGGTCTCTCTCTCCTCTCTACCGTGCACAAGCTGTCGTCAGCCGCGCCAAGGCCAAGCTCCTGGAAGCTCGTTTGTCCATTTCTAATTATCGTCCGACATCGTCTCTCTTAAAAATACTGTTAAACCCTCAGGGTGAACAAAAAAGAGTCGATGTCAACACCCCTCCCTGGATCCAGGCAAACTGGACATGGGCAACGAAATTGTGCATTTGCAATCCCGATTTGTGTTGAAATCTCAACAAAAAGCAATCATTTCCAGAAAAGATTCGACGAATATCTCCTCGACTATCCCCTTTACATATTTGACCATGACAGCCGTCGACGCAAAGAAGGGGGTTGGCATGGAAGCCCCTTCTTGAGACTTGCGATTACCTCGGGCGTCGAGAGACTGGTGGCTTTTATCTTGTGCAACGTCGTCACTCTCGTTGCATCAGCGAGGGGTAGAGTCTGCCGTCTACAGTCTACAGTCTGCCCACCTGGGGCCTGTACTCTCAGAGTCTCGATATAGCTTCACCTTCGCCTACAGAGTTGCCTGCAGCCACGCCCGGTCGCTCGCCCACTTTCTCGTCTTCGGCCTCGCATGTTGCTGCGCGGCGCCGGGCCATTATACAATCGTCGGTCTTCCGGTAGAGGCTGCGCATCGCTGTATTCGGCCCTATTTTGCCTCATCGTTTCTCTCCTTCGACTGCCGTTCTGGCTCCGGTTCAGGTTCAACAAACCCCGCCTCGCCGCCAACTATGTCAACGAAGGCCAGCTCGACTCGGAGGAAGAGTTTGCCAGGCTCTTCCACCGCGTCGACGCCGCTGGGCAACGGCCGGCCGGCAGCAAGGCACATGTCGAAGCTGTTGACTAGTTTGCAGCCGAGCTTCAATCAGTCCTAGGAATCGAAGTGCGGTCTGAGGAGATTGAGCAGCTTGGGTGGGGGACCAATGGCTCATTTCACGACGCAGGCCGGCTTATGGTTGATGATATCAACGGTGAAGACAAGGACTTCGAGCATGTGGCTATCTCCGGGGTTTTTCCGCATTCCTTGCCGACCACTGGCCAGTCTGGCCGGTTGCTCTATGTGCCGCCATAGACTCCATTGGCCTAGCTGACTGCCGACGACATACGAGGCATGATCATCCTCCGCGACTTTCCTCTTCGACAATGCCTTACGCACTCGCCACCTTTATGGCATATTACAAAACACCAGATATTGCTGCTGACTTGGGCTAGACTTATGAACTTCCCGGACTCGGTGGCCAACCCATCCACGATGACCTTGTCGTGGCCGGCCGATTGGGAGCAGCCGGTGTCATTTTTGCCTTTGATATTGTGTGAGGACAGGTTGAGTCATACTGGGAACTGCACAAGAGAACACATTATGCGGTGCCTGCCGTCTATGTCGGGGCCAAAGAAGCAACATCTCTCAGCCGGAGAGTCGAGTGCGAAAACAGTGGTTTGTTATCAGTAAATGCCAAAGTTATACCCTTATACCCTTGGTCACCCGCAATTTGACCGCAACACTGCCCGGACGATCGGCCGAGCGTATCGTTTATGTCACATACACGAACGGCAACGCATTTGTTCAAGAAAATGGAGGCGTGGCACTTTCACGCTGGCCCGGTACTTTGCAGATTTGCCCTTGATATCACGACGACGCACTATTGAGTCTTCTTTCAACGCTGGCCACCTACACGTCTCACGAGAGGGCAGTCTTCGTCAGGCCCAGCAGATGTCCGACAGATTTGACACCAGACAATATTGTGCTCGTCATCCCAGTTCAGCATCTCTGTACTCGCGAAATCGAGGCCGTTGCAGTGCACAACGACAAGTCTGACATAGAAAGCGTATCTGAATCCGGATGCGAGCTTCACTACACAGGCCGTGGCGAGCTCTTGTTGTGGTGCATAGGTCCAAGCATGGCTGTCGTGCACGCTGTCCGTGAGGCCATTGTTCGCCGCCATCTTGACCATGCTCTGTCAACTTGTGGTGTGTCCCTTCCCAGTATGCGCGGCCTGCCCCCCCTTTACGTCATTTGGCGGCATCGGCACATACTGCCCCAACCATTTGATTCCGACGTCACTCATCTCTAGTCCTTGGTCGCTGTTGGCGCCGAGTTTTGTTTTGGTATTGAGGATATTGATATACATCGTTTGAGGCAATGGACCCTTGTCATCGGCGACATTGTCATGGCCGTCGATCCGTTGCCCGAGACGGATGTTAGAGGCGGATACGTAGACTACCGAGAATAAACACAAAGAGAAGGATCCACGGTGGTAATGGAATCCCCGCCAGAGCAAGCATCAGACGGGCAAGTGCACATTAAGCATATTGGGCGAGGTCGCACGCACACGCAATTTTCACTCTCATACAAAGTCGTTATCAGAAATTAAGACGGTCATGAGGTCACACCTTTTTTATATCTGTGTATTTTGTGCCTGTCGTCAAATTGCCATGCAAATCCTTTCGCTCATCGTCGATCCTAATTTTCTTCGTCTGTCGGCATCCGTCTATTTTCAAGGGCTGAGGCTCTCGAACCCCCTCTTAACAAGCTTCCCTAGGGTCTGATTCGGCGGGATGAGCCGGACAGGGGTTGGTTGATGGAGGTGGGACTTTTTTTGCGACATCCGTTATTTCCGTTTCTTCCATACAGTCTTTGTTGTCTGTTTGTTCTTCCTTCTTTACTGTTGCCCAATCGGGGCTGTTTCGAGAGGCCGCCCTGGAAGTAATTCCCTGATGCTGCAGTTCTATCTGCAAGCATGGCCGCAGTCGCTGTGGAGTCGAGATTACAGCACGTTTCTACTCGTCTATTTCTTCTCACTGCCACTCACAAAGCTTACGTTGCTGGGGAAAAGGCGAAGAATGAGGCGTCTATTGATGACGCAAAGGCTGTTTTGCTTCTCTTCTTTCTCTTTTCTGTTCTCTGCATTCTACAGTGTGTGTTTTGCTCCTCAACGATGCATGCATGAGCTTGAGTGCGCCTCTACCTCCACATACTATGCATCGCTTGTCCCCCCACCTGCTACCTACCTACCTTTTCGGCTGCAGCAAACTGTCGCCCTGTTTCGTTTAACTGGCATCTAGCCTGTCCAAAGAGGCTCCTTGTGTCTCCTTCCATGCGCTTCCTTCAGGTCTGTTCTGTCTGTTTTGACTATCATTCTGGCCTCGCCTCAGATGGATGTCACAGGGAGTTGGGTATCACAGACAGCTTTGTTATGTTTTGTCTCTGTGCTTTCACGATGATTTGTGTCTCTATGATCTCACAGCGTACAAAGGGATAGCACAAAATAGCCTTTGCCGCAGCTTTAGTTGCGCCCACCGCAGAAACGACGATGCTGTTTCGCCCTGACAGTAAACACATCATGGTTTACGGTGAGAAGCGCTCAAAACGCCAGGCGGTTGGCCCTCATGCCTATTTGGTTCAACCTACCTGTTGACTCACCCAAACTCTTCGTCATCGTCATTCAATGTGTTACACAGGGCGAAAGAGACGGCAAGCCCCTCCTCGCTCAATATCCCTTCACCATTTCCTTCCTCTCCTTTCTGTTGTGGTTGCACACACTTTTGTTTTATGGGTGCAGGATGGTAAATGCCATCTCTGGTTGTCATCCATTGCATACGCATCCAAATCGCAGCCTGTAGGAAATATCTTGTTCATCCCCGAAGCCACTTAAGATACACATTTATGTCTGTTTATACGACTTGTCTCTTTCCGTGTCAGCCCATTTCTGCAGTTGTGTGTAGTTTTATGTCGTTTCCTGTAGCTTCTAGCAGTTTCCTGCAGTCCGTTTGATTGTTTTTTTTGTTTATACCTGCACTGCAACCCCTACTGCATCTGAACCAGGTAAATAACATATTTTGATATTGTGCATTTCGATGCTCAAGGGATGAGGCGATGTCGATGTGTGGTTTAGGCTTAATATGTTCCTTTGGCTGTTGCGGGCACTAAAGCAATTCAAGACCCCGCTATTTCTGTCTTACACCAAATAGCAGAGAAGATATCATCATCTCAACCAACGACAACGTGGGCTCCCTCGATGTGAGCCACGAAGCCGGCTCTGGCCCTGAATATCGATCCTTCAAAGTCTTACTTATTTTTATTTTTATCATTTTTTTTTTTTTTTGCGCGAGTATTGCCCCGTGTCTGCTGCATGCTGCGGCATTCCGCCTGCCTGCCCAAAGACAAAAACGGGCTTTCCCGACCAACCATCTCAGTGCCCAATCACCGGCCGTCAGTCCAGACCGGGACAGCAAAGACAGATTTTGCTGTCAACTTGTTTGCTATCCGTCGGTCACCTCGATGACTTCCACGTATTTGAGATATCTTTAAAAGCTTCTCGAAACGCGAACTTGGTCGCGCCTGACAAGCTTGACCGTGTCTGTCATCCATGGCCCTGTTGCTCCTTCCGTCGTGAGAGAGCCCTGGGGTGTCCGAATATGGAAATTGTGCTGTACGCGACAGAGGACTGCCTCCGTTGCTCCTGCTTGCTGTGCTATTTGTAGACGTTTCAAAAACAGGAAAGCACGATGAGCAGAATGCAAGATACAAGTAGAATCAGGAAGGCGCAATCCGAACCGACGTGTCTCCGTTGTTGTTTCCTTGCCACCCTGTCACCCGCCTTTCCGCTCAATTTCCCCCCTTTGCATCTTGCACCTCAAAAAGCGCCACCATCGTCAAACGCCAGTTCAAATCTCACCACGGTCCCGGCCTAACGTCTCCGCCCAGCACAGCATTCTGCGTACTCTAGCCTTGCAAATAACACTCACCTTCGTCGTTGACCTGTGGCTCCACAACTAGACCAGAGGCGTTTCAAGGCTGTAAGAGCAAAAGACAACAGAAACGGCTCGTTCATTTTGCCGGCGAGAAATAGAAGCGCCAACAACGAGACAAAACGGTACAGTACACGATGCACAAAGTCTTTGGTGTCTCTTTTTTCATGGCATTCCACTGACCGTTTCTCTCGGCTCTGCCAAGGGCAAGGAGTCTGTCCGGCGTGGCCACGAGATCTGCACCAGGGTATCATGCTGTCTTTGGCCCCTCTTCCCTTTCTCGGCCAGCCTCTGGCCTCTGCCCGTGTCCCTCCTTTCAATTGCATTTTCTTTCCGTTTCCCTTTATGGAAGGCCAGATGCCCCTCTTTTCTGTCTTCTTTCTTCCGTCTTCCGTCTTCGAAGAAATGAAGCGAAGAAAAAAGGAAGAAAAAATACAGAAGCCAAGGAGTGCAACTGATTGGGCAGAAGCGCCAGGGCAAGGCCTGATCCCTGCTCATTCAACCCAATCAACCCCGCCTCTCTTACCTTTTTGCTTTCCGCTTCTGCAAGATGTTGATCACGACCGTCTGGACTGTGGAAGGCGGTGGACGAAAAACTGCAAAATCGAGGCTAGTCCAGGCCAGACCGCTTTGGCCCTCCCACGCCGTTGTCCACAAGCAGTCACCCACCGCCAGATAGGGGAAAGTGAAGAAAAGAAGCAAGGCCGGTTGATAGTGGCACCTGTCACAAGAGACAGGACCTCTGCCTAGCTGCCTGCCTGGCGAGCTTGATTTCGAGGTGTTGGAGACTGGCCGATCGGCCATGTTGATTTTCCAGAGAAACACGGAAAGCAAAGGCCTCTTCTCTTGTGCGCACCGTTGTCGTGCTTCAGATTGTCCCACGGTGCACGCAGCGCAGATGCACGATGGGTGGCAACCTCTGCCTACTTTGCAGCAGCCTCCCTCTTTGGACAAACCCTTTCCCTTGGTCACCTTACTCTCTGGTCTGCCTCTTGGATCCTTCCCACGAAGTATGTGCAGCCAGCTAATGTGGTGCCGAGCGGTCTGTCTACCGTCCTGGTACCCGCACATGAAAAGAGAACAGACACTGGACAATAGAGGACACTGAAAAGAGAAGGAAATGAAAAGGAATCGCCCTTACATCCTCCTCTGCATATGGGCGCCCCCTCCTTCCTGCCCTTGAGCTGACAGCTTTAGCGTGCAGGAGGAGACCCCGTTACGATAGACCCAGTTGCACCAGGCAAGCCGGCAGCTGTGCCTCTCTGCCACCATTCTGGCCGCCGCACTGGGCCACTCACGATTCCCACGCCCATCGAATCCGACCGAAACCTGTGAGGGGGACATGGCGAAGTGCCCGTAACCTCCTCCAGTCCACCAAGTGCTTCCCACCGCCGCTCCCACCTCAAGGCGGCGCATCGGAAAACACAGAAATCCTGAGGGAAAGACTGAAATTCCCTTTACCCCAAGGCAAAGCCCTCTCCCTTGCTCTTCTGGCCCTTTTTTCTGTCAGACACTCCTTTACAGTTTCTTGTGTATTATATCTTATCCTCGCCCGCCTCTCCCCCCTTCCCAGCTCTCTCCTGTCCTTTCTTTTGTTACTTTTCCTCCTTGATCCCAAGGCCTTTCAATCTATCACAGGAAGAGGTCAACCTTCCTCCAAAACTCGCTGCCCCCCGTTCCCCCCACCGCCACACACCTCGACGACGAGGAGGGGGAGAAAAGAGAACAGGGCAATCTTTTCTCGCAGGTCCTGTCCTGTCCTTCTACTGAGCCCTTCTCCCGGTTGAGTCAATTTCGGCCTCGACGACAACATCTACGGAGATATACAAACGCAACGGCGTGTGCTCCGTTCCGATTTTGCAGCCGCACAACCATCACCACGCGAGATTTCTCTTGTGTCGTCGCGACTGTCTTAGCCAGTACGAAGTGCGTATTACCCGGCATTCCTCACACCCCAGTTCTGCCAGATCCGCCCACCATCCACCATACATCACCCACATCTTCTTTTCTGCCCTTGGCCCCTGTTGTCTCTCCTCTGACTCCTCTCACCGCAAAACAAAACCCGCTTGGGAATGGGACCGTCGCTGCCTTTCCATTCGGCTGGGCTAGGCCTTTTTGCCCTGGAGAAGTGCAGCCGTTTCTTTATTTTCCTTGCCCTATTCCCCTTCTGCCTCTCTTTCCGATCACCTTTCGCGCCCAATCCCAATCCTCTCCATATTCTTGCGTTTCTCTTGTCTCCTCCCAGTCTCCACTCTCCGTTTTCTCTGCCTTACGAGTTACGAGTCAAAGTTTGTCCTGTCGCCGCAAGTGCTAGAACACAAACTTCAGCCCCATCCAGCTCACGACGCCCAATCGCCAATGCAGAAGAACGAAATGCACAAAACGGACTCTGCCTCTGCCTGTTGACAGGGTTTCCACAATACCCACAGCAAGCCACAGACAACTGCAGCACGACGAAGATTTGCTGGTCTGGGCCCGGCCCTGGCGTCTCTTACTCTGTCTCTTTTTTCCTAGTTCTCGCCCTTCCCTGCAACCTCTTTTCCCGCATTTTAAATACCGACCCTTGCCCCCTTCAAATCCTCCGTGCCTCTTTTTGGTCCTTTTTCTCGCAGCTTGCACACCATCCAACAGTCCGTTCCTGTCTGATCACCCGACCAAACATTCTCTCACGCCTCTTCACCCCAATCACGTCCCTACTACACGACAGAAAATCCAAATCCAGAAACCCTAAATCAGAAACCAAAACAACAAATTTTTCGGGCGCATCCGCTAATCCAAGGACACTACCGCCCGTTAGCACAGAGATTTACGCTTCAGCCTTTCTACCAACTAAATACGCTACCAGTCCGACGTGCCGTTCCCTCCGCCCCTATCAAGACTAAAAGGAAAAAGCGCGACAAAACAAACACCAAAACCGACCCTCTCCTCTTTTTCTCCCGCGCCGCGCCCCTCCCACCTCTAGTCCCTTTCTTTGTTTTCGACTCTCCTAGGAGACAGCCGACCGTTTGTTTTCTTTCTCGCCCTTTCGCATCACCCTCGCACACAAACATACCACCACCGAGCATTGTCGAATTTCGAGCAGCGAGGAAATCAGAATACAGCGACAGACAAAAATCGCAGGATCATACAAGTTCTCAGTTTCATATGCGCAATCCCTACGAACCGTCCTAGAATAGCTTTCGAGTGACTGGCTTTTATTCACGATTTCTTTTCCCGATGTCGTAAGTCAATTGAGGCAGAAACAAAGAAAGCGACAAATCTTGCAGTGTTTTGATTGAAAACCAAAAAGTCGGTTTTGATTGCCTTTCGTTTGACTTGTGCTAACAACCCTCCGTCATGAACAGACATATTCGCACAAGCGTCAACATCAACCACAACTCTGCCAGTTCATCTCAGGGGGAATCTGACACCTCCCTCACCGACGGTGATAGCACCCACCACTCACACGGTTCATATCGCTCTCAGCAATCGTCCTGGGACGAGGGCTACGAGGAACTGGACCCATCCGAGTCTGCATCTGCCAGCGGAGGATATCGCCATCATAGACCTGTCCGCGCCGCGTCACGCCAGCACTCCCACAGGTATCAACAACAACAAAGCATCCCATACCGGACCGTTCAGGCTCCATCACAACCAGCCATGAGCACGGATCCGTCAGATGATTACTACAATGGCCGTGGTGGTTATCCCCACCACCAGTCCGCCCACGCCTACTATTCCCAGCAAAGTAATGTAGGAGGCTACGGACAACCGTACGGTGGCGGCGGCCGCGGCCAGATGGTTCATTACAACGGCTACCCCCAGCAGCAGAACCCATTTGCCCCGATGGGAAACGGCGGCGGGGCGGGTTATTTCCACGACCGCCAGGGCTATGACATGGTGCCATATCAAAACAACTATTATGGCGCAGGGCCACAATACGGCATGCCGATGCCACCTTACATGTTCACAGCGCCGCCTCCCCCGCCAACTGAAGCACCAGCTGCATCGAAAACGCCAGCGCCGGAACCCAAACCTGACCCAGAAAAAGAACAAATGAAGAAGCAGCTCGAGGACTTTGCACGCGAAAAGCAGAAACAAGATGAAGAAGCGAAGCAAAAGCAGCTTATGGACCAGATCCGGCAAGCCACTGAGCTGGACTACAAACGCGCCATGGCAGCCGCTGAAAAGGCCGCCGAGGAGAAGCAAAAGGAGCTTGAGAAGGCCAAGGCTGACGCCGAGCGAGCCGCCCGCGATCGCATCGAGGCCGAGCGAAAAGCTGAAGCCGAGAAGAAGGTGCAGCAAGAACAGGCTCTCGCACGCATCGAAGCGGAGGCGCGCGCCAAGTACGAGAAGGAGCGCCGCGATGAGGAAGAACGCCACAAGAGAGAAGCTGAAATCGCAGCGGCAGCTGAAGCAGCCTTGAAGGCCAAGATGGAAGCCGCCGAGGCCGCCGCCAGAGCGAAGGCGACAGCCGAATTTAAGGCCGAAATGGAGGCCAAGGAAGCAGCTGCGAAGAAGGCGCAAGAGGAGGCCGAATGGCGCAAAAAGCTCGAGGAGGAGGCCAAGCTCAAGGCTGAAATCGAGGCTCGAGCAAAGCTGGAGGAGGAGAGAAAGAAGGCGGTGGAGGCCAAGGAGGCAGAGGAGCAGAAAAAGAAGGACCTGAAGGCATTACAAGACAAGATTGCCGAGGAAACCAAACTCAAGTTGGAGCAGGAAGCCAAGAAGAAGGAAAAGCTACCGATCAAGTTCAAGGACGCCGTCGGCCGCAAGTTCAGCTTCCCATTCCACCTGTGCCAGACATGGAACGGCATGGAGGAGCTGATCAAGCAGGCGTTCGTGCAGGTGGAGGCCATTGGCCCGCATGTGCAGGAGGGACACTACGATCTAATCGGGCCTGATGGAGAGATTATCTTGCCTTCAATATGGGAGAAGGTTGTCCAACCCGATTGGTCCGTCACGATGCACATGTGGCCCATGGACAAGTCGCCGCCACTGCGCAACGGCATGCACCCCGGCGTGCACATGCAAATGGGCCCCAATGGGATTCCTATTCCTGTTCATGCCGGTCGCCACGGTATGCCCGGAATGCCAGGCCAGACGGGCCGTGGTATGCCGGGCATGCCCATTCGGCCGGGCATGCCTCCCGGTGCTATGCCAGGACGGCCATTCCCTGGCATGCCGCCTGGGATGATGCGGCCTGGTCCGGGGATGCGCATGCCTGGTATGGCGAATGTGGTCAACGGTGACGCGGTGCGGCATGAGAAGAAGAAGGGCCACAGCTCGAAGCCATCCGGCACGGGCTTCCTCAGCTTTATCGGCGGCAAGCCAGTCAAGCCGAGCAAGAAGTAAGTCTCATCCCTATTCTATGCACTGGTCTACAGTATCTTTACTAACCATAACTCCAGGCGGAAATGAACAACGATCACGAGCCATAATCTAATGACCCCACGACTCCACGACCGCTCACGAGTGTACGATCCGACGACACAAGTTGTATTCATAAGCGGCCGATGATCGACTAATTATACTTCCTCCCCTGCGCTACGACTGCCCATAATTCAACCCACGATATTGTCAGAGACCTTTCATATCTTCTCTTTTGCTTTTGTTTATCCTTTCCATTCTCTTTGGATATCCCCGGCTGGCGTCCATATGTTCTTGGAGCATTTTACTTCTTCTCTACATGTCTTCTTTTGTTGCCCGCCCTCATTTGGCGGGTTTGATTCCCCTTTTTGCCTTATTTCTAGAATGCATGTGCTTTCGGATCGTTTATTGTTGTTGTTTTTTTTCTGTCATGTTCTGGATAACTGTCTATTTCGTCTTTCATGATCTCGCATACAAGTCACCGGAGTATAGTGGAAATGGTGGATGGGGGCAATGTACACTGGCCGGGAGACGTCTACCTGATCTCTGGCACATCACATATAAACATGGTTCACACGAGATGGGCACATCCGTTTATGCCTTGGGCGCGTTCCGTGGATGGGAAGCGTCTGGGCAAACATGGTCAGTGTACGAAAGGCGTTGTTATATTGCTAGGAGATGGCACTCTTGATTTTGTCTGTATTTTTCCTATTTTGGTTCATCCGAGCTTTTTTCGTGCCTGTCTGTTTTACTGTGTTATGGAGGGTCTATTGCTTTTGATTTCTGGTCACATTTTATCTTCATCCTCTCTCACTTTTGTATAAGTTTATTTAGAGCGAGAAGAGCGAGTAGGATTTTTTTTATAAAAAAAAATACAAATATTCAACTCACCTGTGGTTTCTTAAAAAAAAAATCATTTTTCTTAAAAATATAAAAAGATGCTGTCATAGAATTAAATAATTCTTGTAAAAACAATACGTTGTAGACCACCCGATAATTTCACATTTTACCTCTGGGGCAGTGATATTTCTTGCCAATATATACCAAGTTGTCTAAATCTAATGCATTTCTTCATGAAGGCTTCTATGATATGTAACGATGTACAAAATGAGTGAGAGCAAACTCTTGTCTACCCACCAAAAGCCACCTCTCCTGCCTTCTATTACAACGTCCGGCCGAGTAGCTGTGCCGCCCGCGTCTCAAACGCCTCAATCATCTTGGTCGCCATCTCGTTGCCAACTTGCGCCGCAGCCATTTGATACAGCGGATTCCGGAACTGGAATCGGATGTGGAGTTCCACACTTGTCCTTGGGACTGTCGTCGACACACCCTTCTCTTTGCTGACCGTCCACCGCGTCACCAAGCTCTCGAACGTATCGTCGTCTGTCGCTGTCTGTGCCCCGAGTCGCCGCCCGTCGTCATCCTCGGTCCTGTCCAAACCAATCTCATTCCGTTCTGCTTGTGTCAACGTGGGAGCACCAGCCCGGCCCGACACCGCCTCGACGACACCATGGCCGGGGACACAGTACACGCGCGACGAATAAGTTTGCGAGAGCGGGCCCCAGCCGACAGTCAGGTCCGCTCTGGCGGGCCATCCACGGCCCTGCGTAGTAGAAGACAGGTTGTCCGCGGGCGATTTCCGCCAATGCGTCACCTTGGATGTTGTGCAGTGAGGCAGAAACTGCTCGTAGGCATCCACATCGGCAATGATGCGGAAGAGGTCGGCCGACGCGTACGGCAGAGTGCGGGTTGTTGTCAATGTGTGCTGTTGGCCACTCGACCCGGAAGCAGCTTGGCCGAGAGCGGCGGCAAGGTTGAAGAGAGAGCGGCGGTTGGGGACAGTTGTCTGTGGGGGCCTCCGTAATGGCCTTGGCGAAGCTGGCCGCCCTACTGTTTGAACGGCCGTTCCGACATGATATGGTCTTGTTGCCGGAGAAAGAGGAGCTGTCCGTGTCATACCCCGCGAGAGACAGCCGCAATGTCTCGGTGTGAGGCGGCGCAGGGCCTTGTAGGCCATGGCGCCTGGGGCTGCCATTGGGTGGTATAGCGAAGCGGACGAGAGGGCTGAAGCTTCAGTTGAACATGGTAAGACAGTGAGGAACGTATGAAGCTGTTTGTGAGGTGCGAATGCGGAAAACTATCCGACGTCGTTAAATTTGGTAAGCTTGGTGAGCTTCCGTGATGTTGTCGTTCACATTTAGCGCCTAACACGCTGGAACTCGTGCCTGTGATAGCGCTGTCAGTGGACGGGAACAGTGGAAGTTTAAAGTGGATCACGCCACACTCCAGCCACATGCCGTCTCAGGCACCATAAAAGCTAAAGATTTTTTCACTGCCCATTTTTTGGCAGGTCCCTTTCCTCCCTCTAAAATTTTTCTTTGGACCTCAAGCGTGGAATTTTTCTTTCCTCTGCCCAACATGAACATGCACGCGTGTCGCTTCAACGTCCCGTGCGATTTGATTCTGTACACGCCCTCTTGAAACATTCACTTGTTTCTTCCTTCTTTTTATTCTTTACTCTCTCCCTGCACTCCCACAGCCCGAAATGGCTGATGTGCCTGTCGCCGCCGAGGCGGCCACCGCTGCCGTGGCCTCTCTCGCGATCGGTGACGCTGCGACTGCTGCAACGACAGCCGACAGCAAGGCTGTCGAGTCTGCTGCGTCGGCACCGGCTGAAATGCCGGCTGCTGACGCCTCCGCCGCGGTCCCTGCCCACCGGTCTCACGACCCGTCGAACAACGCGAAACGCACAGATCCGTTCATGTTCGGACAGCGGTTCCTGACACAGGAGGACGACGTGTTCGAGTACAACGCGTGGGACCACGTGGAGACGGACGACGCGTTCAAGGAGTACTCTGAGAAGCAGTACGAGCTGCAGCGGAGTTCTCCCGTGTCGGATTTTGACAAGTGTAAGTACAGTCATCATCTCTATTATTTTCAGAATCACCCACCCAGTATCCCCCCTGTTCAGATGACGTGATGATTTGTATAAAATAAAGCATAGTTCATCTGATTCCTGATGACAATCTTACACCATTTTGTCTTTCGCTCCCATCTGATCCAATCTGAACATGGTCCCTTCCATCATTGTCCAACACACTTTTCTCTTTGGCCATAGCTTGCGGACTTTGCTAACAGGACAGCCCGCTTCAACGGCGACCCGGCCAAGTGGTGGAACATGTTCTACAAGAACAACACGGCCAACTTTTTCAAGGACCGCAAATGGCTCCAGCAGGAGTTCCCCATCCTCAACGAAGTGTGCGAGCCCGACGCAGGACCCAAGACCATCTTGGAGATCGGCGCTGGTGCGGGCAACACGGCCTTTCCCATTCTGGCCCGCAACCGCAACCCCCACCTCCGCGTGCACGCCTGTGACTTTAGCAAGACGGCCGTCGACGTCATGCGCAAGGACGAGGCCTACGATACAAAACACATGCAGGCGGACGTCTGGGACGTCGCCGGCACAGGGGACGAGTCGATGCCGCCCGGTCTGGGCCCGGCGTCGGTCGATGTGGCCATTCTGGTCTTTATCTTCTCGGCCCTCTCGCCGAGCCAGTGGAAGCAGGCCGTCGAGAACGTGGCCCGCCTCGTGAAGCCGGGCGGCACAGTTTGCTTCCGCGACTATGGTCGGGGCGACCTGGCGCAGGTGCGTTTCCGTAAGGGTCGGTACCTGGAAGAAAACTTTTACATCCGTGGCGATGGCACGCGCGTCTATTTTTTTGAGAAGGATGAGCTGGTTAAGATCTGGACGGGTGCAAGCGAGAAGACAGAAAGCCAGGCGCCAACCGGACCTGGGAAGACGGCTGACGATACGCCTGGCCCCACCGGGGAGGACATTGCTGGCACGCTCTTCACGGAAGAGGATGCTCCCTTCACACTCGAGAACATGGGCGTAGACCGGCGGCTGATCGTCAACCGCGCGATGAAGCTCAAGATGTACCGCTGCTGGCTGCAAGGCCGCTTCCGGAGGAAGTAGTTCTTGTATTTTCTGGGAGACCCAAGTAAAGTACAAGTCCAAGTCCACGATAGTAATGACAAATGATACCATTTTATGATGCAAAACTCGAACCCTCAAAGCTGAAGGCTATTGAATACGAGGCCCGCATTCATCAGGGACTGCCATTTGAGCTGCCGGCCCAGACCACGTCTCAATTGTATTGTATATGTTTTCTTTTATGCACGGTGGCATTGAAGTTGACAAATTTGAATTGATGCTGTGCTTCATTCATTGTGTCGACTGTCAAGACCACGATCTGGGCATTGGCGTTTGAGGCCCACTTTGATGCGTCTTTTGCATTGCATCGTGCCCTCCACCTACTTGCATAACAGACTCAGCTGGCTCCTTGGAATACTCAGAAGACGAGCTTTCTTGCATATTCGACTATTCAATATCTCGTATTCATATTCTCGAGGGATTCAATTGATCGAATGGGGCAATTGCGTTGGTGTAGGGGCAGGAGGCTACATCCGTGCGCTTCTGCACCTTCCCTTGACTGAACCTGGCACCCGCTCTCACCACATGTTCTCGTTCCGAGTCACTCTATTTTCGTCGCATCTTTTGTGGACTGTTCGGCTGTTTCTTGAATTCAGGCGCATCCAGAACGGTCTCTCACAGTTTTATTGCTCCTTCTCTTTGAGATGTGAGTGCGTGTGCATGTGTCTGTGTTTGCAGATCCTTGTTGCAATTTCTTGGTTGGAGAGACTGAACCGGGTTTTGGGAGCATCCCACATCTTCCGAAAATGGACTAGCGCGCTGTGACCAAGGATTTTGGCTGCTTTTGCTTCTCGCTGAACTGAGAAGAACAACGAAAGAAACAATCCACTCGAGCCACTCATCTTTGTGCTCTATTCTTTTGTTATGGACTCTGATCCTCTTCTTTGCGGTTTGTGGGCCACGCCGGGAACCAAAGACCAACTTGTATTTGTCTGATTTTTTTTTGTGGGAAGCTATGAGAAAGACGCCAGAAGCTGAAGAAGCTGAAAGGAGGGCGTTATTCAGCTTTGCGACTATGTGATCATCAACTATGCCATCAAGCTGTCGGCAGTCTTTGTGCACACGTGCTTGCCTTTTCAGAAGAACAGCGGGCGCGGAAAGACCGTTGGTTTGCTGGCGTAGCCGTGGCACAAATATCGCGACTAACACAACCTGTCGTTGTTGCAGGAAGCCACGACCACTGTGCAGGCTGCCTCTCGGCATCACGAGTACTTCCTGTTTGCTCTTTCCTTGCATAGTAATTTCATAATATCCCACCTCAATTGCTGTCAGAAAAAGGACAATGGTCCAGACCGCTCTTGCCTTGCACATCGCACATTCCAATGCCGCACAAAGTTGGGCAGGAAAGAGCGAACAAGGACTGATCTGCGTGCGGAATGGGAAAGGACGCATGGGTCTCTGCAGACTAGACTGGAGACTGGCCTTGAAAGGATGGCATTCTCAATGCTCTCCCGACATACTGAGAGAGAGAGAGAGAGAGCCGGTTCACACCGTCGACATTGCGACGCTAGCACCGGCTAGCACGGGGGTACTTACACACGCCCTGCCCATTCTCCGTCAATTCTCATAGCTGGTGCTGCCGCACCGATGACGTAGTTTGCTTGCCCCGCCAGGAGCTCTTTCCTCAATTCCCAGTGGTTCCTGCCCTATTCGTCCAGTGGCTCCAGAAGAGCTCTTTCCCCCTGTTCCTTATGTTCTTTCCCCTGTATCGCCAGCTCTTTCCTTCCCCATCTAGCCCATGTGTGTGACCAAGCTCCACGCTTGTCCACTGTCCGTCAATCCTCATCTTTTCGCCGTCCTTTTTTCTGTAGTCTCTTGTGTTTCCCTCGTCCTTTTTCCATTTCGCACGATTCCTCTTGGGGATCAGCCCAGATAGCCCAGCACAAGGTCGTGACGTCGTTTGCATCGCTGCTCTCTTCGACCGCTTCGATCGTTCGCGCTGTTTTTCTTATTTTGCTGACGTTGCCGCTCAATTGGTTCTTGTGTTCTTTTCCGTCCTTCACTGCCCAATTTGTGCTTTTTGTCTCCCATCTCCTCCCATATCGAGCTTCTATTCTCTTGTGCTCCTTTTTATCTGTTTTTATCCTTTTTCTTCCCCCCCTGCAACGGTACCGGAGAAAGTAAGGAAAACGGAATACCGATTTCAGATCTTCCTTTCGGTTTTGGTCCTCTCTTCTTTTCTTCTTCTCCTTGGCCGACTCAATCGCATATCCCTTTCTTGTTTTCTCAAGCATTCAACATCCAACATCCAGCAATCAGCATTCAATATCCCAGCATCTCAAATTTGGCAGACTACACAATCGCAATCAATTGACCGCGCGCGTTCTCCATTCAATCACGGTCGACTCCCGCTGCTACTCAACCCACATATTTTTTTTGTTGACCTGTAGGCTTCCCGAAAGCCTGCAAGTTCGCCCAATCAAGGCATGCCGCCTACCGGGTCCACGGCGGCGCAACGCCAGCCTGCGCCTCGCGACAGCGGGACTTCGTATTCCTCGAGGCAGCAGCAGGCCAAGAACCAGCCAGGTGAGTTGCATCAAGCAGAATCAGGCGTGCGTGCAGCTGTGCATCCCAGATGCATGTGTGTCCTGGGATAAAAAAAGAAAGAAGAAAAAAAATCATCCGCCAAGCGTCCCAACATCCCCTACATCGATTTTTGATTGAGCCGTTCGCGTTGTATCTCCAAGTGGCGACAAGCAAGGGTGTATGTTTGGGTTGCATGCGACAAACAGGCGCATCCGACACCCTGCAGGGCCAGACCGGCCTTGATTTCTGTCGACGTCTGTCTCTCTGCCCATCTCTTAGCATTCGTGTGCGGAGTACGCATTCAGGCGTTCAGCACTAGCAAGAGACTCCCCCCTCCCGTTTGCCTTCCCGAACGCATGTCACCCCTCATCTGTGTCTCGTTCTCGCCTTTCATCTCTCGCGTGTGCAGTTAATGTGCGCTGCTTTCCTCTCCAATCTGCTGGCTTGACAGGCAGTCGTATTCCCCAGAATCTGGGATATATTATATTAGACACCCCTGCCAAATCGCATAGAGCATCCCACAAACTCGCCTCTTACACTCTACATCCCGCAATCTGCAATCCCGCATCCCGCATTTATTCTGTTATTATCCGCATTTGGAACTTTCTGCATCGATATTTTGAGATATTTGACTCGACTAACATTACTCCCAAATTAAAGACTTGTCTGGCCGTCTGGTCTATGCCGACCCCCGCAGCCTGCCTTCTTTCCCAACGGTCGGCGTCAAGCTGGACAGCACCGGCACTGCCGCCCTAACTGCTTCCAAGGTCAAGAGCCCGCCTCCCATTCTCGATACCAGCCGGCCTGTCAATCCGGCGTCCCTGAAAGCAGCCACCCAGGCAGCAGCTGCTGCTAGTGCTGCTCTTTTCGCGAAACCCAGCACTGCCGCTAAACCATCGTCAGCTCCCGAGGCACCGTCCAAAAACTCGCCGACAAACGAGGAGCCGTCGGCTCCCACCCTGGCCGAAGACAGTGCAGGCGCAGCCAGCGCCGGCGCCGGCGCCAATAACACCAATAACAACGCCAACATGTCGACGAAGCTTTCAGGACACTCGTCCGCCGGCTGGGGCAACTCGGCTGCCACCCAGGCTTTCCGCAACAGCCAGAGCCAGGCCGCCAAGAAGGCCACCGCTCCTCCAGAGAAGCCGATTCCCGAAATTGCCGCCCTCGGCTACCAGCCGTCTCTGCGCGCCGCCAAGGGTGCTATGAGACAGGCCGCCAACCCTGGCTTCAAGGACAAGGGCACGGACTCGCTCTCTTCCAACGCAGCTGCCGCTTCTCTTTCTGGTGCAACTTCGGCTGCCGGTGGCGGCAGGTCAACCCACACCCTCTCAATGCGCACTCGGAACCGGGCCCAGTCCAGCCCGCTTACAATGCGCCAGCAAAAGAGCCTATCGTCGCACTACCCAGATAGCACCACATCATCCGCCCTGGCTAGCAGCCCGCCGGATCCCAAGGTTTCCGCAGCCAACGCCCTTAGCGCTGCGACTATCGCCCACAGCGCGTCGGCAAGATCGCGCGGCACCGGCAGCAACCGCCACAGTTATGTCGGCGATGCTGGCTCGGTTCCCTACACTAATATGAGCCGCCAGATGTACACCTCGCATCCCCCTGTCGGTCCCGAGGTCGATGACCAGAAGCATGCGGATGGTCTCCACGCGTCGGCCATCGCCATGGCCAAGAAGATGTACAACCCCAACGCTGAGGGTGGTGCTTCGGGCTCTGGTCTCGGCGGCACCGGTGTCCCCAATGTGCAGGAGCAGGCATACAAGCTTGCCCAGGAGCGCCTCGAGAAGCTCCACGAGCTGCACGGCAAGGACCGCGAGTACCGCGACCACTACATGGACCCCAACCTGGGCGCTTCTGGTGGCGATACTTCACGTCGCCTGACCATGCGCGGCCGTCTCCGCCGCCGCCGCTCGTCCAGCGACAGCGATATTAACGACGACCGTATGCGCTCCCAGGAGATCCGCAACCAAATGTCGCTGTTGTCGAGCCGCATCTCCGAGGTTGAGGACAAGAGACGCCGCGACCGTCAGAATGTCCTATTGGCCGCCCAGCGCAATGTCAAGTCGCAGCTCGAGGACATTGACGAACAGGTCTATGCCAACTCGGGCAGAATGCCCCCCGCCATCATGGCCAAGATCGAGCCCCAGATCAATGCCTTGGCGCAGAAGCGCGCCGACGCCTACATTGGCTCCTACCCGCAGTCCCACCAGGTGGACATTGGCGGTGGCAAATTCATAGAGCGCTCCGATGTCGACCGGATTGCCACACACCGCATGCAGCCTATCATTGACGACATGCACGAAAAGGCCGAGGCTGAGCACGAGCGCCAGGCCGCCCTCCGAGAGGCAGAGGAGGACCGCAAAGCTGAGGCGGCTCTGGTCAAGGCCCGCGGCAAGGAAATGAAGGACACGTACAAGCAGATCAAGAGTAAGACAGTCTCCCCACTTCCACAAATTTATGATTATGATTTTAACCGTTTGACAGGAGACGAAAAGGCCGCCCGCAAGGAGGAGAAGCCGCCCAAGAGACATAGCAAGATTCTGGGCATTCCCATCGGTTTTGGTCTTGGTGGCGGTGCTGCTGCTGTTAGCGGTGCTGCTGGTGCAGCCGGCTCTGCTACTGGCGGTGCCACCGACAAGGTCGGAAACGTTGTCAACGGTAAGGGCAAGCATGATGCTGTCCAGAGTAAGAATGCTACCAACAGCAAGGCTCAGAACCAAGTCCCGGAGGAGGAGATGATGACCGCTCCGGACACCTCTAGCAGCAACGATGCTTCGTCTTTGGCTAGCCCCACATCCCCGGCTGCCGCCACTCGTGCTGGTGTCGGTGCTGCCGGCGTCGGTGCCGCCAGTGTCGGTGCTGCCGGTTCGGGCGCAAAGTCGTCTTCTGCGGCACCTGCCTCCACCACCGTGGCTGCTGACATCACCAACGGCTCTTCGCTCGCCACGGCCCCCATGACGCAGCCTGTTGCCGGATCCTCTGCCGTCCGTGATGTGTCGCCGAGTTCGGCTCCGACTGGAGCGGCCATGAAGACTGGCGACCGCACCGGTGCTCCTCTCGAGAAGACCGGCAGCAGCACTAGCCGCAGACTGTCAAAGCTGTTTGTCAAGACACCCAAGGAAGGCGGTGAATCCACTTCTAATGTTGAGCGTGGCCGCACCGAAGGCAGCAGTGGCAATAAGATTTCAGGTGGCGCCGTCGCTGGTGCCGCTGGTGTTGTCGGCGCTGCCGGTGCCGTCGGTGCTGGTGTTGCTTCCCAGGCCAAGTCTGTCACCCCAGGAACAAATGGCCTCAGCTCGGGCCCTGCTCGTACAGGCACGACCTCTTCCACGCCGCTGTCGCCTCTGTCACCCCAGTCAGATGACTCGGCTTCATCCAACAAGGTCAGGTCATGGCTCAAGTCGCGCTTCTCGCGTGACCGCTCCAAGTCTTCTGCCTCTGCTTCTGGCGAACCTTCTTCTACTGCTGCAGGCTCGTCTTCAGGCAAGACTGCTGCTGCCGCCGGCACTGGTACTGGGGTTGGCGCTGCAGCCTCGAGCGGATCTGCTGCCGCACCTTCCAGCTCCACTGCCTCCAAGGCTCTGGGCACTTCCGCAGTGTCGGACTCTCAGCGTGCCAACAATCCCGCTGAGCGCTCCTTTGTTGGTGGCCACGCACTGACCGGCACGGACTCACCTAACCGCGTTGGCACCGGTTCGCTGACCATGCCGCTCATTGCTGGCGGTGCCCTTGGCGCCGCTGGTGGCGCTACCGCTGCTGGTCTTGCCTCGAAGGGTGACTCTGCTGCTGCAGAGGGTACTTCCTCTTCTGCCGGCCTCCCGCAGCGTGACAGCATTAACACCGTGAACCAGGAGGCCTACTACACACCTACTGGCAGCCAGCGCCAGAGCATGGCTGAGCAGGGCGGTCGCACCAAGGATAGCGCTGTCGAGTCGTACACTCCTGGCGACTCGGGCAAGTCCGGTCTTCCTGACAATACCACGGGCATCACGTCCGCCAAGGACTCGTCCGAGAAGGATGCTGCAGCTCTGGCCCAGGGCCAGCCCAGCTTTGAGTCCCTGACGCCTGTTGTCATGGGTCCCGCTGAGGGCACGTCTACCGCCGCCAAGACTGAGGCTACCACCACCACTGGCTCTTCTGGTCTTGGTGCTGCTGGCGTGGCTGGCGTGGCTGGCGCCGCGGGTGTTGCTGGTCTTGCAGGTGCTACTGGTGCTGGCGCTGCCGGTGCTCACAGTCACTCTGGCAACGCTGGTGCTCTCAATGCGCCCAACATGGACTACACCGTCGCCGGCAACCGCGCCAGCTACACGAGCAGCCACTACAGTAGCGAGGCCGGCGTGCCAGGTGCCGCTGGTAGCGGTTTCGGCCTTGTCGGCGTGAACATGTTTGCCCACTTTAGCGGCGTTAACCCGACCGGCGTCAAAGCGGATGATGTCTCCGAAGTGACCCAGACGACCGAAAAGGGCAACACGTTTGTGTCTGTCCCGCCACCGACCGCACCCGGCGGTGGTGGCGATTCGGGCGCCAACACTGGCGCTTTCACGCCGCCCAAGGCCATCCGTGACCCGGCCGAAAAGAAGAGTGCCAGCCCCGTCCGCGACTCTCGCTTCCTCGAGAATCTCGAGGAGGTGTAAGTGACCTAGGGGGTATGTTCGTTTTTATGCAATTTGATTATTTCAGTCCAATTTCCTTTGTCCGAGAACGGTATTTGTTTTGACATATTCTGGTCTTATTTTCATGTCGATTTACTGCAAGTCCATGCTTCTGTGTTTTGTCATTTGTTTCCATATCCTTTCTTCGTTTCTTCGCTTCATACACGGATCTCTTCATCTATTTTTCTGGGTCTCATTTTTTTTATCATTTCAGACCTCAAACTGGCGTTTCTGGACCGGAAGCAACAGGATATCCCCGGGGTTTCTCTCATTCCTTTTTTTTGATCAAACAAGATTCCCAATTTACAATGAACAGGTGGTACACTGCCTTTTGTGTGTTATTTTTATTTCTTCGTTTTTACTACGCTTTATCTCCCTTCACCTGGCTTTCCTTCCATCTCTCTTGGATATCCCAAGTACACTTCACTTGTGCATCTTGTTCTTCGCCTTTACTCCCCCTTGTACTGTATTTGTACGCAATATTTTATGGTTCATAGTTTTTCCAAACTGTATCGATACACACGCAAAAAGATATAACAAAAAAAAAACTTTAGACTGTTTATATAAATTATACTGGATGAAAAATACAAAGTTGGGTAGTAAATATTTGTATCCTAACCACGCCCGTAACCCAAAGCACCGATAAAAAACAATGAACATGCAAAAGAAACCCACAGAAAACAGATGAAACCAAAAAAAAACTCGTCCATGCAAAAGGCATACATACTCGTGTTTCCCATACAATACCATCTCACTCACTGTAGCCAATCCCTCCAGGCTTTTTCAAACGCTTTGTCTTCTTGGTCTATGCTGTGTGCGGTTCCACCAAGCTCACCAAGTCCGTGGTTCGGTTGCTATTGGTAACTCCGGCTTGGCTGGTATGCTTGTACTGGCTGGCTTAATGGCTGGCCGTTGCTGCCCAGGGTGGTGTTGCCATTGCCCAAGCCGTTTTCAACAAAGGCGCTGCCACTGAGGTTGGTGTTGGTGCGTGGGGACCTAGTTGCACGCGCTGCACTCTCGCCATAAGTGTTGTCGTAGTAGCCAGTCGAACCTGGCGCCGTGACGGGTGCAGCACCTGCGCCGGCACCATAGCCGTGGTGGCTGCCGTTGCCTGCCTCCAGCTCGTTCAACCCTACAGCCCCGTTGCCATTAACAGCGCCATTGTTGCCGTAATAGTTGTCCCCGTCTTGGGCCATGGCCGTGCCGCCGCCCGTCGTGATGCTGCCGTTGGGGTTGGTGTTGTCGCTGCCGCTGCCGGTCGTGCCGTGGCCACCCTTGCCAAAGAAACCGTGCTTCTCGCGGAAGCCGTGTCGGAGGTGGCGGGTGTGGACGGCTGGGTAGAGGTCGATGCAGAAGGAAAAGATGTAGAGCGCAAAGATAAAGGCAATCACCCATTCGACAATGGCACCGCCGGTGGTGTGGTGTGTAAAGGTGAGACCGACAAAAATGATGGCCAAGACGACTTCGACGAGGACAAACATGAGCTTGACCCAGAACGAGGTGCTGAGGATGCGCAGGTGGCGGTTGTGGATGCCGAGGCGCTGGTACTCCCAGCAAATGAAAATGGCCGACAGCACATAGCCGCCCAGGAAGAGCAACAAGAAGCCGTCATGCAACGACTTGTGGTGGGCCACGTCAAAGACTGACAGAAGAATGAGGCCGGCCGTGCCCAGCAAGGCAAAAAAGATTGTGAGCCAGGCCAGGACTTTCTGGCCGGTGCTGCCGTTGGGAGTCAGACGACCGGCATGACGCAGCCAGCGGTCGGCCAGGAACGAGAGGTCGAGGGTGACGGTCGTGATGACGCAGAGGGCAATAAACATGGGCTTGAATTTGGGGGAAGCGCCGATATCGCTGATGTAGGCAACGGTCTGGTCGGCGTCCATGGAGACATAATGCTCGCGATGCGTGTCGACGCACCAACCAATGAGCATGCCAAGGAGCATACCCAGCCAGACGGAGCCGGACAGGATGGGGAGGAACTGGAGTGTTAGACGATGAGTGATGGAGCAACCAGTTGTCAGGACGAGCACCTACCCAGTATGACAACCGAGGAATCTTCATTGTGGCGGTTGATGTGAATGCCAGGATCGAATGAATGAATGGGGTCGAGGCAAGGCCCAGCTATTAATAAGGTCTGATCGAAGACCAAAAGTGGTATGGTATGCAGATATGTATGGCTGGCGGATGGCGGGACAGATGTGTGCCGTGTCGGTCTGTGGCCTGGTGTCTGTGATCCGTTGTCCGTTGGTCGTGGATAAAATCTTGGCTGTGTATCGTTGACTGTTGGTTGTGCGTTTAGTCGTCTATTTTGTCGATTATTCTGTTTATTTCGCCGTGCGTAACAAGAACAGCCCTCGGGATCGATCCAATTGTTTGAAAGCAGCTCGAGCGGCCCTGAACCAAACGGCAGTTGCTTGCGGACAGCTGGTGGTGAGAAGGAAATGAAGCCGATGATACCTCGGGAGAAAAAGAGGAACAGAAAAGAAAGAAAACGAGGAGGAGCCAATTAAGGGTTGAAGAGAAAGAGCTTCTTAGTCCGATCAACACAAGAGTGATCAGAAAGAACAGAAAAAAAAACGGAAAGAACGACGTAACGACGTCAACGGGACTAGTTTGTTGTCAACCAAGAAACTTGGCTGCAGGAGGAATCGAGCTCTCTTTTTCTTTTCTCTCCCTTCTCATCTGCTCTTTCCTCTTTTTTTTTTTTTTGATTTTTGGATCGCTGGGGTTATTAAGATCTAGAAGCCCACGTCTCTCTTTCCGTGCCAAGGTTTTTAGGTTCACATTTCAAATCGCAGCTTCCTTTTTCCCTTTTTTCCTCTTTTTCTCTTTCGTCTTTTCTTTCGTCAGTTGCAAAAGGCAGCCACGCTTTGGCATGACGTCAGGATCGCGATGGGCTCACCTATGTCTCTTTCGTCCTGCTAAACGCCGGCAGATCAGTTTCAGTGGTCGAGTGGGCTTGAGTCAAAACTGTGGGTCCGTCGCACTGTCGGACTCTGAACAGCACTAAACCCCGAAAGGGACGGCACAAATGCACCAGCACCAAAGCGCCCAAAGGCACCAAATACAGAAAGCCCACTAAAAAAACACAAGCCACACTGGGCCACACCAGCTCTGAGCCACTGGAGGCGACTGCTGCCACTAAACACAGGCAACAGCTCTGTGAGACGCCCAGAAGACGCCCAGAAGCTCCCAAGTGCCCGCAAAACAAGAAGGCTGGAGGGGAACCCAAGAAACAACCCCTGGAACAGCTTGACGGTAGCTCCGTCCCACCTACCCAAAGTCAAACCATCCCTGGCGACACACTCAGTTCAGCCTTTGCCGTGATTTGTGAATTGAATACTCCGTACATTGAGGCTTTCTCCTGGCTTTCAACGTCACGTCACCCGACGTCTACGCGTCCCACCCACGCCACACCACCATCCCGTGTTTTCATTCTTCTGATTTTTGTCTCGCCTTTCTATTTTCTATCTTTGTTTCGTCCTTTTAGCTCTCCAGCACTTCAGCATGAGTGCATCGCCAATGCTGGCCGTCCCGACGGACGCGCTCCAAGCTTCATCGGCCGCTTCGTCCCGACCAGCTACCTCTCTGCCATCACGGCCCCCGACACACTCGAATGGCGGCACACCGGCGAGCGGCCCGTCGTCAACGGCACCCGCACCGGCAGCGAGCGGAAGCAAAGCACCGCCTCAACACCACCATCCAATAAACATGGACGTCGCCGAGCGGCTCAACGAGGAAGAGAAGAACAAGTACATTCGCGGCAAAGAGCTCGGCGAGGGTACCTATGCCGTCGTCTACGAGGGTCGACTCAAGGCGGACCCGACACAGCTCGTGGCCATCAAGAAGATCAAGGTCCAGAAGGAATACAGCGATGGCATCGCGCCTGACGCCGTGCGCGAAATCAAGTTTCTGCAAGAGCTGCGACATGCCAACATTATCCGCATGCACAGCGTCTACAGCACCCGGGACCAAAACCTGTGTCTTGTTCTCGAGCATTTGCCTAGAGGCGACCTTGAAATGCTGATCCGCGACACAGACGCTGTCCGTTATGGCGCGGCCGACATCAAGGCCTGGATGGGCATGCTCTGTAGGGCTGTGACGTTCTGCCACGACAGAGCTGTGCTGCACCGCGATATCAAGCCCAACAATTTGCTGGTGGCTGCCGACGGCGCCCTCAAGCTTGCCGATTTCGGTCTCGCCCGCTCCTGCGCCGACCCGTACCGGGCCATGACCGCCAATGTCATTACGCGCTGGTACCGCCCGCCCGAGCTGCTTTTTGGCGCTCGCCACTACGGGGGTGCGGTGGATGTCTGGTCCGTCGGCCTCGTCTTTGCCGAACTCGTCATTCGCAACCCGTATTTGCCCGGCAACACCGAGGTCGAGCAGATCAGCCTCATCTGCCGCGCCCTCGGCACGCCCACTGAAGAAAACTGGCCCGGTGTCACGCGTCTCGACTCGTACACTGTCCCAACGGACCGCGTCTACCCCCAAGCCACACGCGAGACGTTCCTGGGGCCGTTTGGCACCGTCGGCCCCGAGGGTGTCGACCTGCTCCTGAAGACGCTCGTGCTCGACCCGCGGAAACGCATTACGGCCCGAGCCATGCTGGGCCACGCCTGGTGGCGCGTCGAGCCGCGCCCGACGCCGGTCCCGGATCTGCCGAGACGCAACGTGGCGGCAGCGGAAAAGAAAAAGGAGGAAGAGCGCGAGGCGGCGCGGATGGCGGCCGATCTGAAGAGACGGCCAGGCGCGGTGGGCGGCAACAGCGGCGCCAACACGGGCGACGAGCAAGACCGCGGTGCCAAGGTGGCTCGGAGGCTCGACTTTGGACGGAAGTAGGTTGGCCGTAAGTCCAGGACACATTACGAGGCGTTTAAAAGGGACAAAACATAAGAGGGCATAGGGTCATTCAGAGCGGCCAGGCGTTAACGGCATTTTTGAAATACTATTCTCATTTATCTATACTTTGTCAAAAGTGGGAGCATTGATCTGATATGATTTGAAAGAAATCCAAAAAATCTGGTATTGATTTTGCAGTGCTGTAAACCATCCAAAAAGAATAGCTAGGAATGGGCCATATAAATCTATCAAAGATGGAGAAGCAAGAGATTGAGACTGCCTCTACATTATGGAACACTCCAGACCGTACATGGCCCGCTCGACGTTCCGCTTCACCTGGTACCAGTCTGCCCGCCGCTCGGCAAACTCGTACACTTCCTCAGCCCGGAACACGCCGCCGAACCGGTCACCGTCGGCAATGATCACCGCCATCTCCTTGGCGTGGTGCCGCGCGTCAATCAGGTACAGCTGGCTGAGCTCCCGCAGTGCTCTAAAGTAGGCAAGCAGATCCGGGTTGCGCAGCGTCCGCACATAGTCAAAGTACAGCGTCATGTCCGCAATCACGTGCACCGCGCCGGCCATGCTGATGCGCTGTCGCTTCAAGTGCTTGCAGACGGCCGTGAACAGCCGCAGGCCGACTTCGCCGTTGAACACGTCAAGCATCGTCTTTTCCGTGCTGCCCTTGAGCATGTTTGTGTGGCCACGGACCAGATCGACCACTCTGAGAGCAGTCTTCGTCGGGCCAATGTCGGCGGCGGCGAAAGGGTCGAAAGCGCTGGCCGCAGGTGCACCACTTCCATTCGAACCGCCTGCAGGCATGCCCGGCGACGTGGCTCCGCCGCCTGATTTGGGCGTCGACAGGCCGTCTCCACTACCGCCTCCCGTCACACTTGAGAGAGTGCCGTTCAAGAAGAAGAGTCCGCTCTCGGCGACGGCCTCAACGGCTTCTGGGTAGTAGTCGGTTGGTTTCTGGGTCGTCGCACAGATGTACTCGACCTCGTCCATCAGCACATCGATCCCCTTGTTGAGACCGGCGGCCACGCTCTCGTCAATCATCTGCTCGAACCGCTTCTTGGCCAGGCCTGCCGGGTCCAAAAAGTCGTTGCGGTCCGCGATCTTGGGACCGGCCAGTTGCTGCTCGTAAAAGACGTCAATCATTTGAGAAATCAAATCACCAACGTTGACTAGCTCAATAAACGTCATGAGAGGAGCAACACCGCCGTCGCCGGGCCCAGAATTGCTGCCGCCCAAGTCCTTTTCTGAGCCGCCGAGCCCGTTGCCGCTGCTTCCGCCTTCACCAGAACCGATTGTCGATGTCGGCCGCACGACGACAGTCCGCGGGTTGTACTGTGACAGGTGCTCGACGGCTCGGTCAAATCCCTGCTTGACGTGTCCATTGCCCAGAATCCGCAGCAGCACCACGAAAATGGTCTCGCACTGCTCGCGGGCCTCGCCGGCGGCTTGTCCGCCCAGCTGGACAAACACGGCAGCCCGCCCGAGACTCGTCTTGGCTGCGTGCACGAGATTGAGCGCCACGTCGAGACTGAACAACGACTTAATGCCCTCCAGCCGCGATGTCATCAGTGCCGCCTTGGCCGCCAGCTCGTCATCAGGTGCCTTCTCGGGAAGCTGGCTCAACGGGTTTGGTGTTGCTCGACCAGAAGCTGTTGTCGCTTGGGTCTGTGGTAAAGAAAGGGAGGAATCGGTGGCACCTGGCGGTTTCGCGACGGCACTGCTGCTGCCAAACGGATTCAGCTGTCCGGGAAGACTGGGCAGTACCGTCACGGGCATCATGACGACCTTTTTGAACGAGCTCAGGAAATCCTTCTTGACTTCTTGTCGATTAAAGTTGGCCATGTAAAATGACTCGGCGTCGGCGTCTTGTTCCGACAGCTTCTTGTCCCAATCCTGAACTTCGGCCTCGGTATGCTTGGTAAAGTAGTCCAGCTCTTCCTGCAGGTATAGGTCGAGATGCGGCTCAAACGTCCGGAATGCAAGCTCCCTTACTTTGCGCAGCCGCGCCTTGGGCTGCCACGCGTCCTCATCGTCCTCGTCTTCTTCCTCTTCGATCACTGGCGCCGATGGCAAGGTCTTTGTGCTTCTCCGCTTAAGCTTTCCGGGCCGTTCAAACTCGTCGCTCGGGCTGTTCTTGGTGTGCTTGTTAGCTGCTGGTGATGGTTTTGTCTTTGGTTTATCGGAATCGGGTGACTTGGGCGGCTCCAATGCCTTGAGGAACTGCAACGCCTGTTCAAAAAGTCCCGACACGGCTGTCAGGTACGCCGGCAGATTGCGCTCGTGTGTCTCGTCCAACAAGGGTGTAATGTACTCCATAATCATCTCCTCACGCAGCTTGTCCACCAGCGCCCAGAACACCCGGCCAGGCCGCGGGAAAATGCGACCAATGATGCCGCTCTGTTCATTGACTTTGCGCGTCAGCAGCTCAAAGAACGCCCTGGATGGATCGAGTGTGATTGCACTTTCCGACGACGCCGTTGCTCGGGGTGCCAAGTTAATGCAGTCCATGGCGTTCATCGACGTCAGCTCGGTGTCGTCAAGCAGCGGGTGCTTCTGGATAAACAGGTCCACGCCCGCCGTGCTGCCGCCCAGAACATCGAGGACGTGCGCGTACTTGCGCATCCGCCCGTCCACATCCCAGAACTCGTAGCCCTGCTCGAATTCTCGGAGGACTGCACTCTCAAAGATGCTCGTCATCGACACCAGCTTCTCCTCGCGCTGCCGCCAGCCCTGAGCCCAGTCGCTCTGACTGAAAGTGCGCAGGTTCGCCAGCATCCGTGCCTGCCGCTCTGGGTCCCGAAAGACCTTGAAAATGGCCGGGTCGGCGTGTGTCCGGGACCGCTGCAGGTCCCAGTAAAAGGGGCCCAGAGCTCCGTAGATACGGCCGAATTCTTGGCGTGCATGGCCGCGCACACTCTGGACTGTCTTGAAAATGTTGAGTAACGCCTCGGTGTCCTGGAGCGGGCTCTTTTCTGTGACTGTGGGCTGTGACTTTGCGCCGTCGCCGCCAATCGTCAATGTCTCGAACCCGTCGTGTGCTTGCGCCAGTTTCTGTTGTTGCTGCAGTTCCAATTGTCGTTGTTCTTCGTGCTGTTGTTGTAACCGCAACTGCCGTCGCCGCTCCTCTTCGAGTGAGGCATCAAACAGAGTTGTCGTGCCGCTGACAGTTCGTGACGACGAGGGGGCAGCTGACACGCCGTGCGCCCCTGTGACAATGCCGCTGCTTCCGCCGCCCACCAGCCCGTTGCCTCCCATACCGGGCGGGCCTGTTGAGGAGGATCCTGCCGATGCCGCCGATGCCGCCGTGTCGCGCCTCCGCTTCTGCATCGCCTCGTCGAATCGCCGCCGTGCCTCGCCCTCGTTCCATGCGCCCATGCTCTGCAGCCGGGATACCCACCGCGTGTCGTCGTATACCATTTCGCGCATTCGCCGGCAGGTGCGGGCAAAGGATATTTGGTCGGGAATCGGGAGGTAGTCGACAATCGTAGCGAGGATTTCTAAAAAGTGAGCAGGGTGTTAGAATGACAGTAGCCCAAGGTGGCTGGCCCGAGGCGGCCATTGCCATCATGGGTAGTGTAGACTCACCTGCCGGAAGAGTCGTCTTGGAGTCGATAATCTCGGCAGCCTTGAGCACGCCGAGGATGCTCTTGTTGTTAGCGCCGGGCCCGGCACCAGGCCGGCCGGCGTTGTATGCCCGAGACATATCGGTGGTGGTGGTGTGTAATCACGAGATTGTGTGTCTAGTTGAAAATCGTAGATGATGTTCGGATGAGCTCAATTCAAGACAGCTGTCTTGTCAATCGGCGGCGGCGGCCCATGCACAATGCAGTGCAAGCAGTGGCCCTGCCGATCAAAATCATTGGCGTGAGCCGTTCTTCAAATGGTTATCGGTATCGCTGTTCCTGTCGTCGGTGGGGTTGTGTCTTTGTACGTATGTGGCTGGGAATTTGTCGTGGATGTCAATGGACAATGTCGTCGGTTTGTTGAAAGGAACGACGTAAGAAGCGGCTGCAAACAAGAACAAACCAACCAAAACCACCAGCGGGGGAAAGTGGATCCGCTATTAGGGGCAGAATGAAGGTGCGACGGCGTGCTTTTATTAGGGGGGCTCGCAGAAGGAAGGAGGGGTGTCAGCAAAGCTATTTTTAGGGGCATTTTTGCAGGCAGGCACTTTTGCTCAGCACACCATGAGCTCCCAGGAGACAGCTGCCAACACCTGCCGCCAAAGGAAGCATGTGAATGAGTTCAAGGCACCTCATAATCAGTTGTACCTACGAACTGCTCAAAACTGGCATTTCAGAGTATAACTTATCGGTTTATTTCTTCATTTGTGGCTAGTTAATTTTGATCCCTTTTACATATCTGTGTACACAACTTGGCTTGAATGCAAGATAATATGATCAGATGGCAACAAGACGAGCTGCTGTTAAGTGAAATATTTCTTGCATCTGAGCTCACCAGATTTAATTTTAAGTCATGTTGTTGTTTTCATTTCAAAATTATTTTATTTTATTGTATCTGCTAGGCTTGAGCAATATTTTTATAAAACTGATGTGGTTTGGTTTCGGTCCTTCATTTCATTTTCTTTCGCTTTCAATTATTTTTCTTTATTTTTTATAACAAAGATAACTGAGATCTTCCAATTTTCCATTTTTCAGTCTAATCACAGGCTGCAATACTAACCAGAGAACCGGTCTTTTCGCTCAGTCCAAATGCGGGCGAGGGTACAAGTCATTAGATTTTGTTTTCATCTTTAAACGAGCTTTTCATCTTTTGAAACAACTACCACTCAAAAAGACGACGCTAAACCGTTCTCGAAAGCCAATATTTCAAGCTTAAAATGCCACAGAACTTTGTCGTCTATAATTCGAGCAATGGGGCATTCAGATGCAGCCTCCAGATCTGGACCGGGGCATGTCATGCAAGCCATTCCCTATTCTGATAATTTTGTGCCCGTGCCTTGCCGTACCGGCATCGTTTTGGGGGAAGCTATGCCTTTTCTCTTTTATTCTTCTATTGATTTTTGGTTTGCAACCTTCCATCTGTCTGAGGCTCGAGCGTTTTCGAAAAGGATTGCAAGGCGAGCTCCCATATACTATCCCAATTTTGCACCCTTCGATGCGGCTGAAGATGAAAATTTTGTCTTAGAAATGTTCCATAAATGTGACAAGCCTGCTAATCCCTTCTTTTCTTCATTTTGGACTTCTTTGTAGTTCCAGCTGTTTTCTTGGCTGATATCATCGCACCACGACATCGTGAGATCTGGTCTCGGCGAGATCATATTGGCACAAAATCAAAAGAATAGATGCTCTTGACAAACACGATGAACATTTTCGAGTGGTTCACGACACGAGTGCCGGCACAGCCAACCATTATTTTGTTGCATTTTACAAGTCGACCACCAACGTCTTTTTCGCCCACACCTCCCAGACGTTTGCAACAACTGCCGGCGCCACCTACATGATTTCGGTTGACTACTATGTGCACACTGCCACCACGCTGTCGTCGGCCACATTCAACGTCAACACCACGCCCTATGTCACCCAGTGGCTCGTCAATTTTTCGGCAGAGCCACAGGGCGTCTGGTCACGACTTTACCAACTTTTCCATTACTGTACCTTGTCCAGTGGCTGCCTAGACGAGGGAAATGTGGTATTTTGATGATGTATGATGGGATGTAAGTGGAGAGGTAACGCGAGAGATTGGATGGAACTGGGAGAACAGTTGATTTGAAACCAGCCATCAGCTATCTGCCTGCCTCTGAATCCGACATTCAGTTTGTATTTTATTTCTTTGCCTACCAGGGTTACACTTCGTTTGTCCAAGCTGCAAGACAGGAATTAAGATTGGGTATTGATTAAATAAATATATTTAATGAATGGAGAGTGTAAGTACACTGCACGGGATGCCGTCCTTATTCTGAATCCTTCTTAACCTCCCCAAGATTGCTTGTCCGTAGTTGTAAACGAGAAGCTTTACTCCGGGACCGGGCACAGATCGTAGTAGCCGTCCGCATTGTTGCCCCACCAGTTGGGGAAGATGACCGTCTTGCCACCGGCACCAAAGACGGCGAAAGACAGGACAAACAAGACTAGGAGGACGGCACCGTCAAAGGCACCGGTGACCATGTACATGTAGTTCTTGAAGATGCGGGGCTTGTAGTTGCGGAGGTAGTACTGGCAGAAGAAGCCAGCGCCGAGCTGGCTCCAGATGACACAGGTCTGGGACTGGTTGTAGGGGATGAAACCGGCGTACTGGATGAACTGCGGCAGGTTGATGCTCCGCAAGTCAAAGCCGCGGATGGTGGGCTTGAAGCGGGTGAAGAGCCAGTGGGCGGCGACAACGGCGGCACCGATAACCAGACCGAGGGGCACGAGCTGGTAGACCTGGCCGGCCTGGTACAGATAACGGGAGAGGGCCCAGGAGGCGGCGTTTGTGTTGTAGGACTGGATGGTGGCACCGCTCCAGGCGGCGCTGCCGTTACCACTGACCAAAAGCTCGCGGTTGCCCGTGACAATGGCAATCATGACGCCGTACGACACGAAACCGCCCAAGACCGTACCGTAGATCTGGGTCAGGAACATGGTGCGTGGCGGGATCTTGAGGTACTCGCCGAGCTTGAGGTCGTTGCAGAGGTTGACCGTGTTGGCGATCATGACGTGCGACCAGGCGGCAAAGTACATGTTGCCGACGGGGCGGCCCGGGACGGCGAGGCCGGCGATCATTTTCGATAAGTTATTAGTAGCAATGCCATTTCCATACCGCGCGTACAGCAGCGTACTGAGGGGCGCAAAGAAGGCGCCCACGATCAAGGACACAATGTAAGCCCAGACGGGCAGAGTGATGTTCTCCTTGGTGACAACGATAATGCCGAGCACAAAACTGACAACGAGCACGGTGAGGTACCACCAGTAGGGCACCTCCGTGTAGTGCTTCTCCATGTGCGCGTGGTGGGGGTCGCTCGGCGTCTTGCGCTTGTCGTCCTTGAACGCCTTGATGGCATCGCCACCCCAGAAGAGAGCACAGTGGGCAGCGAGAGCGCCGATGGCGGCGTTGGCAATGAACAGGGCATACGCGAAACTGGCGGCCAGGCGTGGCGGGCCGTACTTTTCGAGGGCCGACTCGTCGAGCACGCCCTTGACAAAGACCTTGGCGACAGGGTACGCGCTGCCATCCTCGGACCTGAGGGTTGTCGACATGAACGGGAAGCTCTTTGCGCTCCAGCCGTTTCCATAGTAGATGGCAATCATCACAATGTAGCAAACTAGGAAGCCGGCGGCCATGTGCGCCTGCAGGATAAGGGGCAGCGACGTGGTGTACGATTGAATCTGGAAGTAGCCAGTTAGTAACGGGGCAGATTGGGCGAATGTTTTGGGCGGAAGGGGACGGAAGGGGATGATAGAAAAGGAAGGTGCGACGAAGTATCATCACACATTTGAGAAGGAAGCAAGGAAGGGCACTTACGTATTGCCAGTCAAAAGAGACGGAGAAGAGACCGAGACCCTCATTGTTCAGCGAACCACCAAAGATTCTGGTCAGGACTACGGCCTTGGCACCGGTCGCCTTCATCGCAGCCAGACACGGAATGGAAACGCTGTTGAGCCACGGGAAGATGTACGCGGGCAAGAACTCGTACGCGGTCATGCCGGCGAACGCAATCCAGAAAGCACGCAACGGGCCGCTGCTTGCGACCTTTTGCCAGTGCAGACCCTGCAGTGTCTTGACTGTGGGCAGCGTGCCCCAGTACACCGACTCGACGTGCCACACAGCAATGGGGCGCAGCACACCGGCCAGACCGTACCCAAAGAGACCAATCGAGATGGTGGCCAGCACGACCGTGGCAGCCGAGATGGGCAGATCATAGAACAGGTCTTGGGCGGCAAACGCGACGGAGACGGCCGTCGCGTTGGCCGCCGACGTGGCTGTGATGGAACACACGGCGTGCTCCTTGAGCCGCCAGGGGCCGGGGTTGATAAACTCGAGCACACGCAGTCTCAGGGGGGGCTTCTCGTTGGGGTCCGAGCCTTCGGGACGCGACTCGCGCCATTTGGCAAGCTGCAGGTCGCCCCGAGGCAGACCGGCCGCCCAGGCCTTGCCCAAGAAATAAGCGATGAGCACGACAAACGTGCCGGAAATGGAAGCGAGCGTGGCCTTGAAGTTGTAGATTTGGGTCATGACGGCCTGGAACGCAGACAGGATCGTGGCCAACAGCAGGCTGCGGAAGGTCAGGGCCGGGTCAAAGTCGTCACGGAGGGGGAGCAAGTGGGTCGCGGCATCGGCGCCCGAGATAATAATGGCGTCGTCGTCATAGGTACCGTCGGCATTGGCCAAGTCCTGGATCGAGTCCGAGCGGGAGTCGGCCGTGACGACGCCTTTTTCGTTGCCGGTACCGTGGTTGTCGTGGTTGTTGTTGGAATCGGTGCTGCCGACGTCGGCAATGGCAGCGCCGACGGTTTTCTCCGACGGCAAGTGGTGCGATGCCGTCGGCGACACGTCGGCGCCACTGCCCGTGTCGGGCGTTGGTCCGTCGTCGTGAGCCATTGGATTTTGGGTGATAAAATAGATTTGTCTGAATACAGGGGAGGAGACAAAAGTGAAGAGAAAGCTTCACTAATACACGAATGTGCTCATATGGGATGTTGTGTAATGTGATATTGTACTCGGTTTTGTCGTACAAATGAACGGATGAGAATAAACGGCAAGACGGGATGATAAAACGATACCCAGGAATCTCTCTTAACGAAGATCATTGCTCGTTAGACACGGGAGAGCAGCACGGTCTTTATACAATGCAGCGCATGCGTGGTTGTCTGCATCATTTGCTGCACTTTTGCGCTGCACGGCCGACGGCTGGTCTGCGTGCGATAGACATGGGCCGCGATGTCGTGATTGACCAGGTGGGTTCCGACGTTTCTCTGGTCCCAGTTTTTGCCTCATGGTGTACTTCGTCTTGGGCTTCTATTTTATTCCTATTTATTTTTAAGTCGGCTAATTTTGTTCCCTTCCATTAACAGCTGCCCTGCAACACTTGTGCATGTGTTATGTCCCGATTGTTTGTTTGCGTTATGTTCATCCTGCTTGCTTTTGATATCGCTTCCATCCGGACTTGACTATCGGTCCGTGGCTTTGGGATGTGTTACTTGTGCAGCCACCGAGTGATCAACCCCGCGAAGTGGCTGTCTCGCCTTGTGGCTATTAAGCTTTGGCCAAGCGAGTCTATCTGCCATCGTCCTACCTTTTTCTACAATCCCTCTTTCTGTATCTGCCGTACATGCACCTCTCGGCTGGCACCTCTCCCCAGTTATCTTGCTACACTCTGCCTAATTTACACTACGAGTTCTAGCACCGGCCGACCAACAAACTTTTTGGCGTCTTGCGACCGTCCCAGTTGCCTCTTGCCTCTTTCGGTTTTCTCTCTTTCAGTCATCTTTCCTGCCCACACTCTTTTCTCTGTTACACGTTCGACGTGTGTAGCCACTCTCACATACCCCCCCTCATCACCCTCCTCTTTTTTCTTTCCGAGCTCATCTTATGCGATGGTGCAATCGTTATTCTGCCTGTGATGCGATGGAATGGCAATATCGAAATATGAAACTGGCCAACGAGACTCGCCCATGAGCAAGAGATTTCATTATGTCCCCGTTAACAGTCCGACCTCCTTCCTCTTTGAATATAATTCCCCTGTCTGAAAGGTGGGTGTGGAGAGGGATGGAGAGAGACCGTTGGGACCAAGTGCAGAAGGATGGGGACTCGTTCGCGCTTAGAGCTTAGAAAATGGGGACCACTTCAGTAGTGAACGGGACACTCGAACCGGCGACGGGAGAGTACATGCAGAAAAGAAGAAATAAAGATGAGAAGGAACAAGGGGACCAGCCAGAGGACTAGGCGGCAAAGGTGACCCCCATCCCATGTACACCCGGGGGTATTGTTCACTCCGTAATACAAGGGATGGCGCGTTGTACGATTTGCAAGTGTTGGAACACCGTTGCCCGCGCTTTCATACTCAATTCGGTGGCTCTCGAATCCCCTCGTTTTCCCTTGTTTTGCTTGACTTTGGTAGATTCTCACTGTTGTAATAGGAAAAGCAAAATGGCAACGGGAAGGGATCGACAGCACACGACCATGGATCGTCCAACATATCCAGAATGCAGTGCCTCTTATCCGTGGAACCGACTCTGTCCTGCTGTGCGAGGCACAAAATTTATTTTGTCGTTTTCTGTATCTTTTCTGTGCCATTTTTGCCAATTTCAGTCTCCGATTCTCTTCGGACGTCGTCTTAGCTTTCTTTCCTTCTCTAGTGGGATTTTGCCAAAATTGGGTAATAAGTGAGTTTAAAGCGGGTCTCTTCTGCCGGACAGTGTTTTGTCTGCAAAAACGACACGAGACCACGACCACCAAACGGTACGACGTACAACGTGCAATCCGTTGGATAAAATCGAGGCCAACCTGCTTGCAAGCTTCCTAAGTCATCGATAATTGGTCCCGGACGGGTGTCAATGCAACCTCGCTTTTGGCAGGGCATGTTGCGTCTGTCTTCTGCTTCGGCTAGTTGAGTCCCGTCCCTTGCGCATTTGTCCATGCCAGTTCTCCACCCAGGCCGGGGCAAACAACGAGCTGCCTCTTCGGGCGCTTCCCGCCGCTGTTGTCCCCCATGGCTTTCCCTGGATTTTGATGGCATTCGATGGCTCTGGAGAGAGTTTTGCATGGGCTCTGGCCGATACGCCTTTTGGCACGACAATGACGATAAACCTTGCTCTTTGTTTTGTTTGGTCTGTCTGGTCTGTTTGATTTCATCCCCCGGTCTTTTCCAAGTTCAGGGCAACGGAAGGGCTCTTGGACTGTCCCGAAAATCCGCCTTTAGTGGAACGTTCACAAATTCTGTTTACATTTTCTTCCATATTTTAAGCATTTTCTCCCCTTAGATTTAGTCCTTGCGCTTGAATCGACGCTTTGGTTTTGTTCTCCCTAGTTTTCTTGCGCGTATTACTCCATATTGGTGGTGTCCAACTGCCATTTCGGGCTTTGTAGTGCCCGCTCACTAAAAATTTAGCGGCCCTCAAAACTTAGACTCCGTGTCACGCAATCGTGCACTTCGCCCCAAGACGGAAGGTGGGACGATCGCTGTGTACATCGTAGAGCAATTGGAGAGCAATCGCATTCGGGTTCGTTCTTTCCTCTCTCGTGGCCACGGGCTCGGCCCTCCTTCTTTGGCATACCATCTTGTCTTTCTCTGTTCCATAATCCCGGACCGACATCTCCTATCCAACCTCTCTAGTCCTGCTTCTTCCGACCTTACCCTCGAACTGCATTAGCGTCTTTCCTCGCACATCTTGTCAACAGCATCCCACGCAATGGCCCATCGGGGGCATGCATGAACTGAACCTCGTGATGCCACTTCACCACGACACCTGTGCCGAGTACAAACCCCGCGGCCGAGTTGTCTTCGCCGAATGAGTCGTTTACCGCCTTTGAGCCATATGTAGAATTCCCAACACCCGCCCTCAGATCGTGCACCAACCGCCTCCAGCACAACGCGGTTGCCACATAGAAAGCAAGCCATGCATCTCCCGCCCTGCAGCCACGGATCACGGACCACGAGCTTGTTTCCTTTCGTGCCATCTGCAATCCTTTCCCCATCCACATAGCTCGAGTCGCATGGCGCTACCAAGCTCTAAGCTTGCTTCAAAACCTCCCGTCTCTTGACCTTCTATCTTCGTCGCCGTCTCACGCATTCTCAACTGTCGCCATCTAATGATGTGATCAAAAAGCACTTGCCACTTTGCAGTTTCCTCGTCGCTTTCATCACATTTGTTGTGTTTGTCGCATTCGCTTCAATGTCCATGTGTTTCTCACCTTCCTGTTCCATTACCCATCCTACGACCGAACTGTCATGACATTTTGGACTACCTTTTGTTTCTTTCGCCCTCCTTGCACCTTTCTGCACGTCCCCCAAGACCTTTGGTTTTCTGCCCCTCCGTACCGAATATCCTGATCATAAAATCTCGCCTTGTGCTTCTGCTCCACCTACATTGGTACTTTATTCAGTGTCCTGCCATACGCGCTGTAGTCGACCTGAAAAGACCCTTCAACCCACAGAACCATGAATCGACTAGCCCAACAGATGCAAGCGACTGACACACTAGGATACCTTTGTAAAATGTGAAGAGGACTGAACGAATTCAGCGTTCTGCATTGGTTTGTTATTATGTTTTGTCCAACATATGGCGGTTGTCGCTATCTTTACCTGCCGAGTCCCTAGCCTGGACGCCACACTTAATATCGACGGCCAAGCATAACCAGTAAAGGAATCGTCGGTGCTTCACATAACAAGCTTTATCAGACGCTGCTAAGAGTACATGCTAGACCACCCGCAAACCAAATTGATGCTTGGCATGATTTGCTCCGTATTCCAAAGAGCTCTAACTGCTTGCGAAGAAAATACGACGTAGAGCCGAAATAAGGAACATTTACGAAGTACAGGCACGGCAGGGTTCTAGGGGATGGGGCGATCACATGCCCCAGTTTTATGACGCCTTATCACGTTCTCGTATTGTGATTGTTGATGCGACTCTCCTCCCTGGCTCTCTTTTCATATGGTGCCCACGCATCCCATCAAAACGAAACATCCTGTGCAAAGTGCCATTGGATAATTTTACAGCAACAGTAGTTTATACGCCCTGATAAGACACGCACAATGCAGCGCATAAATTATTCATGCCACCTAACACCTGGCAAATATTGAATTGTATGGCTTTGACTGCTGTTACTGCCTTTCCAGAGGAGAGTATTGGCTAGTGCACATTTGCACATTGAAGTTTCGTTCATTTTGATTTCACGACTCATAAGCGGCGAGGCAAATATGTAAAATACGTTCAAACAATACAGAACAAATACAGCAAATGCCCGTAAGAGATGAACTGATTCAAATACATTTTATAACGGACGTGAAGTCGCGGTTAAGGACAAATTATTGAGATAAAGGGTGGGTGATTTCGCACGTAAGCTAATCGGTGTACCCTCAAAGTCCCTGTTCTCTTACTCGCAGCATGGCCGTCCCATGACCACTACCCACCACATAAACCTGTCTACAATGCTAATTGAACTGCAAAATATGCTTTAATAAAAATAACAGATCTTACTCAGCGCATCTAGCCGCATCACATCGCTACGTTCCGTGTTGGTAGTGCTGGGTCTTGCCATTGCGGCTGAATGTGGATCGATAAAAAATGCGGGGGAAGGTCGAAGGACTCTGAATCTATTCAAGCATCTAAACATTCCGGCTGCTGAATATGGGTGTTATGGCAAACATCGTCCCAATCGGCTGGTCGTGGGAATCGATTGTTTGAATGCGGGAGCAGATCTTGAAAGATCGACCTCAGAGATCGATTTGAAGGGTCACACATGGAGGGAAACAATCTTGCTGACAACGGAAGTCACCGAGTATCACCATTAAGCGACGATCGCGAACAAAAACACAGTCACAATAGATAATTTTGGTGTTGGTTACGGACGATACACAGCAGACATTACACCATAACGCGGCGCACAGGTAAGACCGGTGGAACTTCCTCCGCAACGACGTAAAGATGGGGTCCCGCGATCCTTCCAGCCCCGGCCCCTGGTTCCTGACTATATCGGTCTATTCGGGATATAGTTTTGTTTTTATATAATACTCAGTGTGGAATAACAAAAAACAAAAAAAAAAACGAAGATCAAGCTGATTGTGCAAGCGGCTAATCGAATTTACCACACCACACCCCGCGATACCTCACCCAATGCATAAACATGGATAGGCACTTGAAAATTTACCCAAATCAGCCCATTAAAGAGAAGCAGACCAGATGGGCTGAAAAAAGGAAATAACGGACACGATGAACAATGCAAAGCGAATAATATCGACGACACGATTTCGCAATAAGTCGACAATTGGCCGATGAGAATTGGCCGATTCGCACCCATCGCCAAGAGCAGTCATATATCTGGCCGGTAGTGGTAGATGTCTAGCTGGATGCTTGACAACGACATATATTCTCACGGACTCCCATGCACTAGCACGTTGCCACGAAAGACGAACGATTGATGCTCTTTCGTCTTGACTATTGGAAGTAGTGCGTTGGACGAAAAACATCACCGGTTCTTGCCATCGCCAACATGGTCCGACTATCGTCTTTGGCGCTTCTTGCGCCCGCCGTTGCGGCGTCCGTGTCCAACATTCACATCTCGCAGCTCGCCACGACCATTGCCATCAACTTGCCGCCGAACAGCAACGACATCAACTTTTATATGACGGCGCCCACGTACTATTCGTATGTCGCCCTCGGGTTCGGCAGCCAAATGGCCAACTCGTTCATGCTGATTGCCTACCCGGCCGCCGACGGCAAGCATGTCACGATATCGCCCCGGCTTGGCACGGGCGACAGGGAGCCCGAGTTTGACAGCAACTACCACGTCCGCCTCAACAGCAACTCGACCATTTACGGCTCGTACATGATTGCCAGCGGCACCTGTGTCAACTGCCGGTCCTGGCCCGGCGGATACCTAGATAGCAACACCAACAACCAGCCGATGATGTACGCGCTGGGCCCGGCTTATGCAGCCCATCTAGCCAGCAACAACCAGGCTGTCACTCTCCAAAAACACACGGCCTATGGCCGGTTCTTGATGAGCACGATCCAGGCCACTGGATATGGCGGCACGGGTGTCTTGACGAGCATTGACAACCGGGTCAACACGGGCACGCAGCCTGTGAGTACGTACGGCTCGAACAGTCCCAACGGTGTTGTGATTAACGACCGCGACGGTCTCGGCCTGGCTCACGGAATTGTGCTCTCTGTTGCCGCTCTCGTCTTGGCACCAATGGACATTATTCTGGGAAGTGGCCGGCTTCTCGCCAGCTTTCCACTGGTGCATGCCTTGTGCAGCTTGCTGTATCTGTTGATGCTCGTTGCTGGGCTGGGAACAGGCATTCGTGCAAGCTTCGAGTATGTTGCCACGAGACATTTCACTACAGCCCACCAGATCCTCGGTTTCTTCACGTTTTTCATGGGTCTACTGCTCCTGGGCCTCGGTATAGCCCTGCACGTCGGCCGTGCCATGTCGTCGTCTGGCGAGCGCGGTATTGTCGCTATTGTTCACAAATGGGGTTCCCGTCTGTTGTGGTTGCTGTTGATCATCGACGGTGGCCTTGGCCTAAAGCTGTCGGATGCGTCTCTTGGTCTGATTATCGGATATTCCGTGCTGTCGGGCGTCACATTTGTGGCAATCGTCCTGGTGTTGGCATGCCTGTGGTGCATCGGTGGCCGGAGGGCTCGTGCTCGTGCTCGTGATGGTGCTGTTGCCGATGGCGGTGCTGCACCTGTCAGCTTTGGCTTTGGCCGCAAGAGCGTCAACTCTCGCAAGACATCGGCGGACTCGGAGCCCGTGGTCATCCCGGAGCACCGCCATCCAAGGTAAGGGCGACCGGCCGTCACAAAAAAAAAATCATATTAAGGAAGGTGCTAACGGGACACAGTGGCAGGTACGAGTAAGTACATTCGGCCGGTAAGAATGGCAAAGGAGATGGGGAAGGAACGTCTGAGAACATTTCACAAAGAGAAGTAACCAACAAACCAGTCCCCATTGCACTGTATGCAACAACTCGACGACTCCAGTTCCGCATGATCACCACCAATAACCACATTCAAGATGGTACAATAATTATGATTGGCAAGCAAGAGGATGTTTTAAATGATCCGGAAGCAGGGCAACGGTGCATTGATGCAACGTTCAGTATTTGTTTCTATTTGACTTTTCCAGAGCGCTATATGAATACAAGATATCTCCATTGCATGTTGTGTCTTCTCAGCAGCCTTTTTCTCTGTGTCCGCTTCCTCTTGAATATTCTGCTCAGAGAGTCTCTCCCCTGGGAGTGTCTTATCCTTGGGCGGCTCCTCTTCTGCTCGCGGGTTTGGCCTCACGTTCGTCCTTGTCCTTGAATGGGATAAATCTGTTGCAGAACTGGAGGATTTAGGCGCAGCTTTGACGCATCAGATCCGGCCGATTATTTTCCCGTGATGTTACATATTCCCATAGTGACTGAGCGGTGATGCATCATTTCAACTGTTCTTGTCGATAAGTGTGGCTAGGGGTGCCACTTGCCGTAGCACGCCTTTTCGTACCTTCTGTATAAGATACCGAGGATGCTCGACAAACCAATAGGAAGGTACTCTTTACCAGGTGTTGTAGGAGTACTAGTAGGGACAAGGAAGGCACGGCATATTGTCTTTGGCAACGAAGGATATTAGTTCTTTCCGTTTAGACAAATCACCAGTTGGGGAGAAACACATCGAGAAAGGAGCTATGTTACTTTGAATCCGAATAAAAATTCAGATCATTGATCAGTACTTTCTTTCCATCCCTTTCCCCATCTTATCCCACGCACCTCAAATTGGTTTTTATACCCCGCCGGCTTGGGCTTATACATGCATCACAGGCTATGATGACTAGACAAGGTAAAGATACTTGTATCGAGGGAGAAATCCGGGCAACAAGGCTATATATGACTGTCGGCCGTGCCTTGGTCGAGGCAGCGTTTTTTTAACAGGACTCGGATTGCCAGTTTCTTCCTCTTTCATCAAATGCTTCGTCAACATCGAGTCCAACTTCATAGGCATCGACATTTTCTCGTCCACGAACGATCCATCAAGTTCAAGGACTTCCTCACTTCTCGCTACCCCCTGATACCACCAAAACCACATCGCCGCTATGGTCAGCACCTGGTACAGCCTTTGCTCCGTCCTCTACGTTCTTGTAGTTGTGCCGCGTCTGATTCCCTTCACGACGCCCACTGTCCGGAGTTCGACTACAGTCAACGACGGCGTTCTCGCCAGTCCTTCGAGAGATACCCAGTGGATCGAACAGCGCATCAGACAGATCATAACATACATTGCCCTGAGCTCGCTTGTGGCCGTCCCACGCTTTCTCTTTTCCAGCCTCCGAGGACCAGGATACAACGTCAACTACTGGTTCGACACCTGATCTCAACAAATCCACACGAATCCGCAAAGCACGACAAGACACGAGACATCCAACAGCCGACATAACCTATACGAAAGCGCGCATGGTCACCAGATATCGTCAAAATGTCTATTTTGTCAGGTGTGGGCGAGGGGGTGTCTGACGGCCTTATTGGATGTCTTATTATATTCCTGGTGCTTCTTTGCCTTGCTGGCATTGTCGGCGCCGGATTCGTAATCTGTGCCATAGTTGCGGGTTTGATACAGGGCTGCAAGGACATACGAGAGAAAAAATCTCGCTCTCAATCAAACGGAATCCTTCCCGCCCATCGAAGCTCTACCGAACTCGCCGTTACGACCACACCTGCACCAGCACAGTGCAATGGCAATGAATCGACCGCCTCCGCACCGACACATTGCAATGACTATCAATCAATCACCACCTCTGCGCCTACACTGTGCAATGATGATGATTCATCCTAATTTCACCATCGACCCGGCAACACCGGCGTACTACCCCATGGGCCATTACACACTTTTAGCACCGGTCCCAGACCGAGTCCCGCCCTAAGGCGATCCGGGCACCTTTAATCATATGGCAGTATATTGGAGGTCCCCGCATTGTATGACTGCATCAGGGTTATACTAGTTGGGCCTCTGGTTTCCATTTTTCCAAATTATTATTAACTTTATTCAATTCTATGCTACCAATAACAAACTATACAAATAGAACGTGATAGAATGCAGAATATGTGACGAAAATGATGATGAAACGCCCGCTCGTGATGACATCCGTACTACCCGGCACCGAGCTCCATTACTGCTCACCCTCGCCGTAGAAGACGAGACAGCGCACCTCGATGCTCTGGCGGCCCTTGGCGTCGGCTGGAGTCTGCGGGTCGGCAAAGGCCGTGTGGGGCGTCCAGGCTGAGACGCCAGGACGTCCCACACCCGGCTGGACCTCGCTGCGCGAGTCAAAGCACTTGATGAACAGGGCCTCGTCGGGGACCATGTCCTTGACGTAGTAGAACTGGTGGCTGTCGCCGGGGACGACCGTGTACGTCTCGCCCTTGACCTGGTAGCCCTCGGTGGACTTGGCCTTTGTTGGGTCGGGCAGCACCTCCTTGCCGCGGACATCAACTTCGCCGTTGGGGTCGCCGGGCTGGTTGGGGTACAGCAGGTCAACCTTGACGACATCCTTGAGCTTGGCCGTGCGGTAGTCGATGAATGCCAGCGGGTGGTCGACGGCTGCGTAGCCGATCGGCCGCCACACATTGATGATCTGGTAGCGGCCCTTTACCAGTTTTTCCGTCTCCTCGGGATCGGTACTGGCGTGTCGGCGGACACGGACCTCGGCAGCGGCAGGCGTCTGGTCGACGTGGACCTGCTGCACGGGCTGGCGCGGTGCTTGCGGGTTGCGGCGGCGGACGGTGTGGTCAAAGATGACGACTTTTGTCACGGGCTCTTGCGGTGTGGACAGCTTCTCGCGCACCAGGGCTTCGACCTCGGCATAGTACCCGTTGCGGATGGCGTCCTCATCCTCAAAAAGCTTTTCGGTGGACGGAGAGGTGTACAGGGCAAAGCCGGAGCGGTCAACGCCAAAGTCGCCGGCAGGTGCATCACGAACATTGGCGACGGTGCGTTGCTGCTCGAGGCGGCCGAACGAAGTGACGTCGGTGTCGACCTTGGCCCAGGGTTTGATAAAGGGCACGTCGCTGTCGACAATGGTCGACGGGTCGGCGTAGCGGAAAGCGCCCGTGGTCGTCATGATGGAACGGGAGAATGGGTGGATTCTAGAAGAGACGGAAGGGCAGTGTATCGTTGTCAAAGGACGAGGAGTGTGCTTCAATCGGTTGGCTGCCAGGCGTGCGACTCTTTGCATTTGACGGTGTTGTTGCTTTATGGTGTTCAAGTATCGTTTGTAGTTCTCGTCGTGGGGCGCGTCGTCTTTTTGTATTCGTCTCAGTTGGAGTTGCCTTCGGCCGAGATGTCTTGCTTAAAACTTCCTCTTTGAGATGTTGCTGTCAGCTTCGGTCTTCGGAATGTCGTTCCTTCCTCTGTGCAACACAACGCGGGGAAGCACTGCCCAACTTATGCTCCGCTGTGCCTGGCAAATTCACGATGGCGCCATAGCTCCAGGGTGCACTTAAACCCCCTGCATTGTGAATTTATGACGTTGTGTGGCGCTTTTGTCCACTAAAACGTTGGAATTGCAGCTATGGTGGGGCACTTTGGTCCCTGCAACAGCGTTTTTGGTGGAAATTTTTGTTGCGAGCTGGTGCGAATTATTAATTCTGGTGATTAAGCAGTGATTGCTAATACGGAAAGTGACTCCTCGACGCTGTTCCATCTGCAAAACTTTGTGCTCTCGGATTCTTCGCGCACTTCGCACCCGTCATTCTTCCACTGGCGCATTGCCACGAACGACATCTACGGAAGGCGTTTCCGACCGACATTGTCACCCCAATCGACCATCCCACGTTTCCGCGATGACATCCAACCTAGTTGATTACCACACAATGATTACTTGGTCGTCCCATCTTCGCATGATGCCCTGAATTCCGCAAAATTGACAACGCGCCCTTCGAGCCGCGAGCGTTCCGCCGCAAAGACCAGCAGATGCGATGTCAGGACGTCGTCCGGCGTCACGCCAAGCAGAGACTGGTCATCCTGGGCCACTGACGCGACAAACGCCCGCGCCAGGCCCGTGTCGCCGCCGCCGTGGTAGCCGCCTTCCATGACGGGCGCGTGGTGCACTTTCTTGCGCGTCTGGAAATCAAACACGTCAAACGTCACCATGTCGCCAATCAGCTCGCCCTTTGTGCCCTGGATGCGCGTGCCGCGGTCGCACACGGACTCGGTAAAGGCCGACATGGTCATGCTGGCCGTAACGCCGCCTTCGTACTCGATGTTGACAATCTGGTGGTCGACGACGTCGTTGTCACTCTCATACACGCAGTTGCCATACGAGGTGGTGCGCAGGGCCTCTGTGACGTTTTCAATGTCCAGGACGTCCGTATCCACAAACAGGCTGGCCCACTGCATGCCCGGCTTGTCCAGACGATCCAGGTAAATGCGCTTGGCGCTCCAGATGCACTCGGGCTCGTAGGCGCAGTCCAGGCAGTTCTTGGCGGCGCCGGCCTCGACGGGTTTGCGCGACTTTTTGAAGTGGCCAATGGAGCCGAACGAGTGGACCTTTGTCGGTTTCAGCCCGGACAGGTAGAACGACAGAATGTCGATGTCACTGGCAGTCAGCACACGCACAACGAAATGGAATGGAGGGTTGTGAAGGACCTACTGGCAACACTTGGCCATGAGGGCAAAGGAGGCTTCCGACTCTTTGCGCCATGCTCCGCGCACGTACGAGTGCGAAAAGTGCTCATTGCCGACGGGCTCAATGTGCTGGATGTTGATGATCTCGCCGAGCGCGCCCGAGTCGATGATTTCCTTGATCGCGCGGTTGTATGGGGAATAACGCAGCACTGGGTCCGTAGCGTCAGTATCATACAGCATCACTGCGGTGCGATTCATGGCTGTAACAGTATAGACTCACCATGTCCTATGCCAAACACTTTGGGCTTCTCGACGTTCAGGACATTCCGCACCATTGCGACACACTCGCCAATCGACGTGGCCATGGGCTTCTCGCACAGGATGTGGTAGCCAAGGGCGGCAAAATCAGCCACGGCCTCGGCGTGCAGCTGGTCCATGACGCCAATCACGACACAGTCGGCCACGTTGCCGTGCTCTTTGCTGTGCGAGACAATGTCTTTCCACTGGGCGAACTGCATGGTCTCGGGGATGTTGTGCTTACTGGCCATGGCCGTCCGGCGGTGCTTGCCCGGCTCGGCGACGGCCACGACCTTGGCCAGGTGCGGGTAGTCGAGAGCATAGCCAGCGTAGGTCTGTGTCCATGGTCAGTGATGTAGATGATCATGTGTTGAAAATGTAGTTCATTGTCGACTACCTACCCTTCCACGGTGACCTGCACCGATGATGGCGATCGTCACAGGAGGCTTCTCGACTTGTTCGACGGCCATGTTGACGATGTGATACTGCAAGTCGATGATTTCAAACAGATGTGCAGGGACTGTTCCCAGTAAAATAACAGTGACCTTTTGTAACGTATGTCGTTGATGACGAGGAGGAACTGGGGCGAAATAATATCAATGGTAAACAGAGATACGAGAATATTGATTACGAGAACAGGAACAAGGACAGGAGCAAATGTATGAGCAAAACACGGATTTATCCCACCGCGTCCTGCCCACGAGGAGCATCCTGTTTATGCTACCGTGATGCTCTCTGAGGACGGACGAAAACCAGCCAATGGCCAATCTCGCATTGCACATCGGCTGTCACCGCCACGAGAAGAGGAGACATGATACGAGTTGGCTCGTCTCCTCTTCGCCCTCCTCCTCAACAGCTCCATGTATAAAACAAGCGTCTACCCACATCCTATGAATGGGACGTTACAAGTATATTTCTCTTCCTCTAAGCTATATCTATTTCAGACCAAATCTCAAGGCCAGGGACAAAATCATTATCAGGGTCGGCTGGTGCCCCGTTGGAAAACGCCGTTTTTGTCGACATTTGGGCTTACTTTATCATTCGCTCTTTTTCTCCATTCTTTCCGTCGGGGAAAGTGTCGGCCGACACCCCGTTTGTTTATTAACCGTTATTATTTACGGAGTAAAGCACCCAAAAAGCCGGGCACACTTTTGATAGCCTTACAGACTAGGTTAGACTGTTGTCTACTCCGTGTATGACAGGTCGTCGAGAGTTGAACAAAGGTGATTTGTGGGTGAAGCTCGCGGAAAGAGGAGGAAGAGGAGGACGCCGAAGGCCCGTTTGGAATCATTCACGGTCATTCGACAGTTGTGGTGCAAAAGGATGCACCAACGGCTGGGATGGGACCCCTGTCAGTAATGCACTAAAATGCTTTTGGTGGCGTTTTTGGTTGCTTTTATGGGCCTGTGGGCGCTGTGGTTAGGAGCCGTCCGTCCCCTAAGACAGCCGGCGCCTTGGCGCTTTGCGGGCACGACCAACGACATCCGTTGATTTGGTCTGTTTGTGAGTCGTTTCCGCATACCTTGCCGACCCCCTCCTAGTACGACGAGGCATTGTCATGAATTTTGTTATTCCAAGTATTAAATCCGGGGAAAGATTACGAAAAATGCGACTTTACAGCTACAGAGGCACAGCAAAAGCGGAAAGTTGCCCGGAAATATTGCTTCTCTGCCCAGCGGACCGCAAAGACAACTCTGAAAGTTCTGACTGGGATGCTGATCACTGTTTAAAAGAGGAGAACTTTGCACTTTGTGCTTAACAGTGGGTTTGTTGCTGCCCTCCTGGGAAGTGATCAGCCTGTCGCGCGTGTTCTCCGCCAGGCGAGTCAGCATCCGGGAATGGCACGGCAAATGAGACACACGCGTGACCTGTAATCATCACATTCGACGTCAAAGACCAGCTGTTCATTTCTACGTCGTAGACACATTCCCAGGGCATACATGTACTCCGCTCAAATGTTACACGCAAATACCTGTAGTCAGACCTACCAAAGGAGTCCTCTGTCGTAATTGTATGCATATGTATCAGAACCACAAAAACAGAGATTGGGGACAACAAAAATGAGTTTTGAGTTTTCCACATATGCCAAATCAAAGAGTTACAGCCATCGGCACATGTCCTGACAGTCGGCATCCGGCCAATCATTGCCGTGTACAGCATGCCCACCTTTGATTCCTAAAAGGGCATGAGTTGCAGCACTCCGTATCAAGACCAACCCACGCGTACTCCGTACAAGGAGAGAGATATGGGCGGCCACCATGCAAACTTGGCTTCCCATTGACAAGCATTTTGGCTTCTCATTAGATATCGAGTCTTGGACCAAGGGGGATACTACGTTACTGGTCTTGTTTCCGTAGTCTGGGCCCTTTTCTTATCTCCTCTTCCCCGTACTCTCATCTACTCCAATGTTGAGAATGTAGGCCAAGGTCTGGCTACTCTATCTCGACGCAATGTACTTCTATCCACTTTACAGCACTTACAGCATGATAGAGGTACATGTATCATCTGTTCGCGGGGAAGCTTGACTCTTGGCTGACACCCATGGTCTTGGCTCTTGGAGATAGCAACGTCTGGAGCTTTCCAAGCTTGGAATACTCTTACTTTGTCCTCCCATGATTTAGTGCCTTACTTCTCGTCATAAATATATTTACATCGTCTACCCCAACAACACGATTCCGAGATTTACTGTACCACGCCCAGCCCAACATCAACAGCCATCATTCTTTAGGCTTCAGGCTTTTCTTCGGTCAATTCTCTGCCAATATGGTCTCTCTCGCCGCCATCCAAGTGGCGGGTGCCCGTTGTACGTATGCGCAAAGCCAATCTAGTGCGACGACCTTCCTGCTAACAGCACACAGACAACTCGCCATGGACGCAAATTATCCTCGTCGGTCTCGTCGCTTTTAGCTCCGTCGGTATTTTCAGTGCGGTTGGCGGTCTTGGTGCGGGTGGCACCCAAGATGTGCAGCTCGTCGACATTTCCAGCTCCGTGCTCTACGCCACCTTTGCCATCATGGGCTTTTTTGCGGGGAGCGTCAATGTATGTTCGGTGATACCCACGGCGTTGTTTCCTCTGTTTCCCCTCATACTCACGCTCGCGTAGAACATTCTCGGTCCTCGCTTGACAATGTCGCTGGGCACGACCGGCTACGCCATCTATCTCGGCTCGCTCTGGTCGTTCCAGCTGCACAACACACGGTGGTTCGTGATCTTTGCCGGTGCCATTCTGGGCGTCTGTGGCGCTTTGTTCTGGGCCGCGCAGGGCTCGATCATGATGGCCTACCCGCTCGAAAAGGACAAGGGCCGGTCGTTCACCGTGTTTTGGGCCATCTTCCAGCTGGGTACCCTGATTGGCGCCGCCATTGCGCTCGGCATCCAGTTCAACAGCACACTCCCCGGCGTCTCAACCGGTGTTTACGTCACCTTCCTTATTATCCAGCTCACGGCCATCGGAACCAGTTGGCTCGTCCTGCCGCCCCAGGCTGTCGTCCGTGCTGACGGCTCTCTTGTCGAGCTCGAGCCCAACGTCTCACCCCGCGCCGAGTTCAAGGCGTTCCTGGGCATGTTCAAAGACTGGCGTCTGCTGGTCCTGTTCCCCATGTTCTTCTCGTCCAACTACTTTTACGCCTACCAGGGTGCTCTGACTGCATTCCTGTTCAACGGTCGCACGCGCGCCCTCGTTTCTTTGTTGACCGGTCTCGGCTCCATGCTCGGCTCCGTTTTCATCGGTTTCCTGTTGGACAACCTCCCCTTTACGCGCCGCAAGCGTGCCCTTGCCACCTGTGCCATTGTCGCCCTCCTCATGATCGGCATCTGGGCCGGCGGCCTCGCCTTCCAGGTCAAGTTCAAGCGCGGCGACACCGTCGTTCTCGGCAAGCCTCTGCCCTGGGACTGGACGGCCGGCCCCGCCGTCGGCCCCATCCTGCTGCTGCTGGCCTACTACATTATCGACGCCGCCTTCCAGGGCCTGGCTTACTACACGATGTCGTCCCTCACCAACGACCCCTTCAAACTCGCCCGCATGGCCGGCTACTACAAGGGCATCCAGTCCGCCGGCTCGGCCGTCTCGTTTGGCATCGATGCTGTCCGCACACCCTATCTCAACGAGCAGCTGGTGTCGTGGCTTTTGACGCTCGTGTCCCTTGTCCTTTGTGCCTATGTCCTGTACCACACGCGCGACACCAACGTCGACGTCGAGCAAACCGTCTTTGTCGAGGATCTCGCGCCCGAGAAGCTCGAGGGCATTCGTGTCCCGACTGGCCACGAGGTCGGTGCTCATCAGACCACGGCCGAGGCAGAGGTCGCCGCCACGACTCCGTCTGAAGAAGCTGCGACGAAGACGGATTAATGGTTGGCTAGTTGAAGGCTTCTTATTTTGCGTCTTCTCCAAATCCCTGTTGCCACGTCTTTTAGGTGCATTTCGGACATATTTATTCATCAGAAGCACAGCAAAAAAATATAATGCAGCAAATAATATCACGTATACCATGCATCGGACATCAGACATCAGATAGAGTAAACTGCATAATTGTTTATTTTTTCCTCCATGTCCAGCCTATCAGATGCAATATTGCTCATTTCAACACGTGACTCGAGCCAAATTGTAGCTCAATCGCTTGATGACTTCACGATGTGCAAGTATCGTCGAGACTATTCAAGGAGAGCCTTTGTTTTTGCATTTTCCGGAATTGGGTTAAAGTCATATTGTTCTTGACCGCCTTCAATACGTATTTGCCGTTATAGTAGTCTCACAGCGCCGAGTGAATTGCAAGTCTCCAAGTATGGGAAGTAGCCTCAACTTGATTGGCTTGCATCCGGTTTAGGAAATTTACGGTTATTTGTATTTAATATGGCTAGAATTTTCTTTGCAACAGACAGAGGCGACCTTTTTCCCTTTGTCCAACAGCTACCACACCTGTCCATTGTCTACACGGCCCGTCACAGATTTTGTCAAAGAGAGCACTTTTCATCCTTCCTCTACCATAACAAAGATGTCTGTTCAGATGAAGCTAGCGGGGTTCCGACCACGGAGGTGAAGTACGTAGAGTCATAAGCCAGGGACCCGCATCCGGATGTTGGTCACACCGTCGATAAAGAATGAAGTTGTGCACAATGGGACGAACAATACAAAAATAGACCACTAGGACGGGGAGCTTCAGGCATCAACGGATTCATAGTAAAAAATTATGCATTACTCTTTAATAAATGTGTTCTAGGTTACGATTAGTCAGTGTGGTCAGTGTGTTTATAGTGTTGTCGGAGGTTAAAAGCATTATACTTCAAGTCTGGGGCGTTTTCGTTTTCGTTTTCATTGTCGTTTTCTCTTTCTTTCTTTTCTTTTTTTTTTTTTCCCCTACAACAAAATTTACAAACAAACTTTATCATTAAATCCACCACTCGAGAAATACACCAAAAATACGAGCTCCTCACCAACCTCAATATTTCATGATGCCTACCTTTTTCTACCGTTTCCTCTGCATTGTTCTCTACAACATCTACAAGAGAAATTGGAACAGCTTTTAAGACGAGCAACGATCGCTCTCTCTGCCCCGGCTTCTGGCGGCTGGGCACAGCCCACTAGTTTGGCGGTGTTCCACTGTAAACGACACCCCGCACAACGCTAGCTCTAGCGCTCTTTCTCATAATCCACAACGCAAATGCCCCAAAAGACGGCGTCACTTTGCATTCAGCCTCGGCCTCTTCTCTCATAAACGACGACCCCAAAATGCCGACTTTTCTTCCGTCGACACGGCACACGGTAGACCTCGAGACGGGACGACATTAAACTACACCTACCATTCCGCGACAGCGCTCCCCGCTGAAGCACGCAGGAGACAAATCATGGCGAAGGTCGCAGCCGGTAACGAGCGCTTCAACGGGATGGCCTCCACGTGGGACAGCAACCCCGACGTGCACCGCGCATCGGAACGTGCTCTGCAGGCCATCCTGCGCCACCTGGGCGACAACACCACAGAACTGGATGTCCTCGAGATTGGCTGTGGCACGGGTCTGCTGACACTCCGTCTGGCACCGCACGTGCGCCGAATCGTGGCCGTTGACGCGGCGCAAGGGATGATTGATGTGCTGGAGCAAAAGCTAGCTGGTCCCTATGCAGACATGAAGGACAAAGTGCGGCCTCTCTCTTTACTTCTCACAGACCCGGAAGATCCAGCACTGCCGGCCGCCGATGTCGACTACCATGACTCCGACGACAAAAACAAAAGGCCCCGCCGCAAGTTTGACCTCATCATCAGCCATCTCGTGCTATACCACATCCCCGACCACCCGTCTCTTCTCAAGACAATGTACGACTGCCTCAAGCCAGGTGGAAAGCTGGCTCTGACAGACTATGAAAAATTTGGCCCCGAAGCGAAGCGGTTCCACCCGCAAGGAAAGATGGACGGTGTAGTGTTCCACGGGATCGAGGCATCGTTGTTTGCAGAGCAGATGAAATCGGCTGGATATGAGGACGTCGATGTGCGGCCGGAGTGGATAATGGACAAGAATGTCGAGCGTTTCCCGGGTGAGTGGGATAACGGAAAGCCAAAGGATACGTCACTGCTGGACAAGATGCAGTTTCCATTTTTGCTGTGTCGTGGGACCAGACCAGGATAGAATGCAGTATCTCCGTCGAATTTAAATAAAATACGTATAACGAGCCTTGTGGGACGTGACAACTAAACATACCACGGCTACTAGGACCCTGAGGTAACATAGAGATTAGGTTGTTATTATGAAGCACACAAATTAGGCTACATGGGGAGCTCACGATAAGTTGACTATGTATTAGCTTGAAGGGTCAAGTGAAACGAACTGTTCTAAGCAAAACACCACCATAAATGGCGATTTGGTAGTCATGTGCTCGGGCGATTACCTCTTATGGGGATATAGCCATCGCCAGAGAGATAATAGAACCAGGACGCACAATGAAGCGATTTATATAAGCGAATATGAGGCACGGCGTGTCGCGACGATATTTTTTTTTAGTGACGAGCCGAATGTTGTCGCAAAAAGTAACGTGGGGATATCCGTTGCGTTTTGGCGAGGAGATATTGGTAGACCCACTTATTGCTGTATGCAGACCAATGAAAGAATGTAGTTCTAACTTCACGTCCGTCGTGTCTTCCTTATACGCTTCTTCCTCGCAAGTGAATACGAGCCGAGTTGTCGATGAAGAAAATATAGATAAACAGACTAGATAAAATATTGACAAATGTTAGCTCTTCCACAAATCCCGACAAACGCACAAACTTGGCTCATCCACTGCCATATACCACCCATCTCCATCTGCATCTCATCAATGACCGATATTGCAAGACGACCCGGTCTCTGGATCATCTTGACCATCACTCGGAGCCACCTCTCCTTCCGGCAAAGTGGGGCAGAGTAACATAATCAGGCCAAAGCGCGTGATAAGGAAGCCGATGATCCAGCCCATCGTATCCTTGATACCAGAAGGAAGCTGTCCGCACGGAGGCGGCGTGGGACGCGGCCAAGGAGAAGTTGAATGCGGCAGGTGGTGCTCTGTCTATCAAAACGGCGCAGAACGCCTGCTGGGCCGAGGTCTCGTACAGAATTGCAGTCTACGAGCTGAATGTCCTCAACAAGGAGACAAAGGCCTTCCCTATTGTCCTAGAGCTTCTTGAGATGAACGGCGATTGAGACGACCACTCGAACAGGCAACAATTCACGGATGAAAATTTCTCCAAATGGCGATCATGTTGTAATTTCCTACTGAAATAATAATTGATGGAATGGCGCTAAGATGAAAAAACTAATAGAATTAGGACGGATGGGTAATCGAACTATGAGACGAATAAAATGACGCTGCGAGTGTTCTGCTTTAATTTTCCTTTGACAATCAAATTGTGTGTCATCAATTATTGTTACCAGTAGGCAACTCAACGGCATAGGCACTGTGGCCCCGATTTTGGTCGAACGACTTTTCTGCTGATGTGTCTGCTTCGTGGTATACATTCTGGTACATTTGCTGTGGCAGACCTGGCCCAGGTGGTGGTCGTGGTGGAGGACCTCCGTATGCATTGTGGACACCATACTGTCCTTGTGGTGCATATGGTGGGGCGGGAGGAAATGGTGTTGTTGATGGTGAGATGGATGGTGGTGAATTGAATGTGGACGAGGAGGAGGATCCGTTCTTCTTTTTTGTGTTATTGGATCGGTTGCGCTTGATAATAAAGACGACGGCAATCACAGAGCCACAAAGCAGGGCTAGGCCACCCAGAACACCTCCAATGATTGCACCGAGATTACTGCTACTTCCGCCAGAAGGGGTTGGTGATTGTGATGTGTGATTGGAATCACCAGAACTGACACCAGCTGGAGTCTGTGTCTGGGTCTGAGTTGGTGTTGCAGATTTCAACGTCGATGTCGAGGATTCATCAGTGGAAGCCTGGGCAATCTTCTGTGACGTTGTAGCCTTGGATGATGTGGACGACGAAGTGGTCGTTCTTGTTGACGTTGTCGAGGTCGTCGAGGTGGAAGTTGTCGATGGTGTAAAAGTAGGTGTAACGACGTAGTGATCCGTCTTGGGGAGATTACCGCAGGCGACGTATGCATAGGTCTGGTCGACGCCAAAAGTCAACATCGCAGTCGAGCAGTATGCGGTGTTTTTCCCGGAGACCGGGCTAAGGTGTGTTAATTTCACGAAAAGAAATTATATGAAAGGGAAATCAACTCACCATGTAATTGTCAATAGACCAGATCCAGGATTGGCTTTACAGATGCTTGTGCATGTGCCCGAGTCAAAACATGCCGCGGCAAGGCCACAATCTGTTGCAGCAATCACGGTCGTGGGACAGAATCCCCAGATACCGTGGTCCGTGTCAACACGACAGTCGAATCCGGGCTGGGCTGAACGGGGAGAATTGGCATTTCCATCTTGGTAGCCACAAGTGATGAGCTGAGAAACTCCATCAGCTTCTCGAGGAGCAAGAGTCACTCCATATCGTGGTGGAGTTGTCAATGTTGGCGATAAACTTGTGAGCTCAATGCCCCGTTGTACAGATGCAGCACATGGGAGTGTGAATAAGAGAAAAACGTGGACAATGACACGCAACACAAGATGCATTTTGGCAGGTGGTACGAAGTCCAAAGCCGAGGAAACGATGGCGAGACAGGGTTGACAAGGTGTGACGATGACGATGAAGTCGAGTTTAGTGTAACGAGTGTTTAAAGTCCATGTGTCGTACAGAGGATGAGTGAGTACCGTAAAATAAAATAGGACAAAATGAAGCAGACAAGAAAACGCGAAGAAAACGAGAAAGAAATACAAAGACAAAATTCACATGGAGATCGTGTAAGTCTACTTCGGGAATTTGGCTGTACATATGTAGATCACTTCAACGTAGAAAAGCACACACTCTCAGGCGCTTACAGCTATGGCTACCCTAAACAGCCAACATGTCGACAAAACGGGATTTTGTCTCCAATCTCGTCGCCAAGTTGACACGAAAATACCCGACACCAACAATCAAGAGTTCAGATTCGCTGTATGTATCCTCTGTTTCCATGTTTACAGCTATTTTAGGGGCGTTGGGGGCCAAATTCACTGCAGCATAGCGTGTCAAATGCGGGTCCTAGGGGATGGCCAGCGCTTAGAGCAACGCCTAGGCAGATTGCCATGCAAAGCGGTAATTAAGGGTATTAGCACCACAATATATTGTTTACATTGGGGTTTATATCCGTCGTCTTTTATGCCCAGATCTTCAGGTTGCACAAGGCATAGCATCGACGCGGCGTGAGAATATCATCCAAGACCGAATATCACAATGAACCGCCTTGTGCTGTGTAATTATAGGTACCGCAACGCCCGCCAAGTCCTAACTTCTAGGCTCCTGTAGCTTGGCCAACGGGAGCTTCCAGGACCCCTGCAATTTCCATTCGCTGTAAAGACGTTAAATCTGTGACTCCCGTCTCAAATGCATGCAGGGGCTGCTGTGGCGTCAAGCCTCTTGCCTCTCCTTTTAGGCGCCAAACGTCGCTTGGTGAATATTCTGCCTGCTAACCAATTTGTGTGGCGTGAGCTCTTTTCAAAATTTTGCGTGTTCAAAAGGTGCCGTTGGTTCTGGACTCTGGAATGGTCGATCCACTGAAGCTCACTGGTGTTAGTGATTGAAACAGCCCTCTTTATTTGTTTTCTCCGAAGCGCCTTACCCCTTGTTGCAATTAGTGCGAGCTTATTTGCGGACCAGAATGTGCTTCCCGCTGTCTTTCCTCTTGTCCAGGGCGGATCTTTTCACCTTTTACGGCGTGTTTTGCACATCTCCAGCGCGATTTACAAGCAATTTACAGTGTCTGTCACATGACTCCACTACAGCGCAACAGCCTTCTATTGGGCGTTCTAGCCGCCGGGATCAGAAACGGTCAACCCGCCGCTTACCCCTTTTGCGCTAGTGAGCTGCCAGAAACGGCCCTCCAAAACACTTTGCTTCTTTGTCTGATGCCCTTCTTTTTGTCAACGATGAGCTTCCCTTGGTGTCGCAAAATCTCAAACAAAATATTCCTTCTCTTTTACTCCAACTGTCTTTCGTCAACGCTTCCTCGACATCTTCATCAACAACGACTTAACATGTTCCCGCTGCCCACGGACCTGCGGCCGTCAATTATTTTACTTCGCCGCCCATAATCGCGACCGGTATTCTGTAACTTTTCCCTTGGCGATTGAAGAGGCAGATTTCTCACGATGCGACGAAAGTACCTTTTCGTAGGGCAGATCCTGCTCCTGGTGCTCGTTGCCAGCGCCCTCTACTTTGGCAGCCACCACATCACACGACTCCCTGCACCAATACAATTATCAGGAGGCGGGAGCAGCAAGGACGGCAGCAAAGAGAAAGGCGACCCATCATACACATACAGCGGTGAGCCTTTTTTCTCTCTCTCTCTCTCTCAACATTTAACATGTCTTTGTGACAAATGTCATGGATCTTCAATGTCGACATCATGTACTGACCACATGACGTTTCAATTTCTCCAGGAATCCTTCCGGCCGAGAACATCACGCGCTACGTGAGCAGCATCTTCGACATCAAGAGCGAGGCTCTGCCACGACTCAAATGTCCCGACATTCCCTCCCCATCACGATACGATACCCTAAAGCTATCCGCCTTTGCACCAGAGAATGGCCCGGAAATCAAATACTTCTTTGCCATTGACCTGCGCGACTCAGTGCGACTCCTACCTCGACTCATTGGAAGTGTCGTGGAGACGATAAAGTTCCTTGGCCCATCCAGTTGCGCACTCTCTATTGTCGAGGGCAACTCCAACGATGGCACGTACGATGTCCTACAGGCAATCCGGCCAGCACTGGACGAGATCGACACCACATATTTTCTGCGGTCGAGCGAGATCAACCCTCAAGAGGGTGACCGGATCGCGAAACTGGCTGAGCTGAGAAACCTCGCCATACAACCACTGGTGGACGGCAATGTCCCTGGAGCAGGACATGGTACAACCGTTGTCTTTCTCAACGACGTTGCCGCATGCACGGAAGACATCTTGGAGCTAATATACCAGCGCCAGCGGCTCGGCGCAGACATGACCTGTGGTCTGGACTGGACATATGTCGGCCGTGACCCCACCTTTTATGACGTCTGGGTCGCCCGTGGCATGAACGGCGACTCTTTCTTTGAGATTCCTGCCGACGGAAACTGGAACTCCGCCTGGAACCTGTTTTGGAACAACGATGTCGCCAAGGCCAGTCTCGCAGAGCACAAGCCCTTCCAGGTGTTCTCCTGCTGGGACGGTGCCGCTGTCTTTACGGCAAAGCCATTGTTGGACGCCGCGTCGTCCATCCGGTTCCGCGGTCCGCGTGACGGCGAGTGCAAACAGGGCGAGCCACAACTGTTCTGCAAGGACATGTGGTACTATGGCTACGGCAAAATCGCTGTCGTGCCGAGTGTCAACCTCGAGTACTCTGACGCAGATGCGGAGAGAATCAAGGATCTCAAGGGCTACACCTCGCGGTGGACCGGCGAGGCAGGCGACGACGCGAACAAGGACAAGATCGAGTGGCAGAGGTCGCCACCAGAGACTGTTAAGTGCATTCCGTCCTACGACTCTCAGAGTTTCCGGCCATGGAACGAGACCATGGGCTAGATGTCCATAGCTGGGTCTGCATTTATGGGTTTATTTTGTTGGGATTTCTATTTACATCGCAAACATCTAGCGAGCGAGTTTTGGGTACTATCTAGGAGTACAGGCGAATTTATTTATTTATTTGCATTTAATTTATAACAATGCATAACTAAACATTGTCCTCAGGTCCGTATAACTTCGTTGCCTTTCATAATAAATTAACAGCCACTCAGAACCCTCATTCATGCAAATAAAAATAATCTTTGCCGTCATTAAACTTTTTCCTATCGTACAAAACATTGCTAAATAAATTCTTAGTTGAGTGCTAATGGTGTGCGGGTGTCCTGAAACCGTTCATAGCTTCGATCTCGTACTTGTGCGTATGTCAACTTCTCGGGTTTGGACTCTTGTATTTGCTGTTCCACCCAATGCTGGTCCACGTCCACCAGCTTTCGTAATAATCTTGTCGCAAGAACATCGTCGCTGAAAGCTTTGCCCACAGACTGCAGCTCATTGATGATCGCGTCGTATTTGTTGACAAAGAGTCTTGCGTTACCGTTGAAGTGCCGTGGAGTGAGGGCCAGCAGCTCGCGCATGAGTCCATCGGCCCGTTTCTGCATTATCTTGTCCACATGGCGTTTGACATCCTTCCAGAGAATGAAAGGTGGATCGGACCCTACATCAGGCTCGCCGTTGGGCCAAACACCTGCTGTCAAATTGCCTTTTCGCACGGCATCGAAAATCAGGTGGCAGGCGTCCAGACGGTCTCCTTTCCAGGTGTCCATGGCGGCGTCGTTCTGGAGTGGGTCCTCTGTGGTTGCAGGCGGCACGACGGGGCCTTGGAGCCACGGCACAAGGCCCTTGGCACGGAACGTGTCGTTGACTGACGATTGCCATGACTGGTATTCTGCGAGCGTGCGAAAAGGGCATTTGTCGTGTGGAAGCGTCTTCTCGCTGTCGCTGTGGTCGTCGCTGAAGTACACCATGGTGGGCGTCGGCTTGGGGGTGGAAAGGGGTTGTGCGACGTGATGGTGGTCGACTGGTTATTGTTTTGTTGGGAAAAGGGGTGGTATTGGCCGAGATCGCATGTTGCATTCAATTAGTCTAGGTTCGCAGTCACATGACATGATTGATCCAAACCTGTCGCAATAAGCCACATAGTGGATCATTCCACGTGACCATGTTCTTGGGACTGTACATCTACTTCATCCAGACAGCCTACACCGACCTCCACCGTCACCAACCCACGAAACAGACAAGAGCAAAGAAAGGCCAGATGCATTCGCGATAAAAGCACAAAGTCCCTATATTGAAGTCAGAGTAGCTAATAGTACCGTTATCCATAATTATACTGAAGCATGCCTGCCCAAGTTACCGTAGGAGATGGGATTTGGTCATCCACGATGCGCATCCATTCCAACCCACCAGGTCCACGATTTCCATTTTCCATCCCAAGATGGATGACGAATGTCTCGTGCAGCCCCTAATAAATTCTTTCAGTGGTTGGGTTAAAATTTACCCGAAGAAAAGTCCAACGAATTTATTCGTCAGTGCCGGCCTACTGTGGTGTCGAAATTTGATTTTGGTCATCAAAACAAAATAGCAGAATTTCTTTGGCCGTCCGATAATCAACGGCACCATCCGCAGCTAGCGAACGGAAAACTTCCACTAGTGCTGCTATTGATTGTGGAACAAGAGGCATCATCGCGTCAAACGCATACGTCGACCATTCCCAGTCGGACATTGCGTTTTTGGTTCCTTCCATGGCGTCCTTGATATTGTCGAGTCGGGCAAAGAAAGTGGAAGCCTTTGCAAAATCTCGAGGTGTGATTGTTTCGAGTTTTTCTTTGGCGGTAGAGGACATCGCTTCGTGTATGCCTTCCCAGAGCTGGAAGACATCGAGACTGCTACAGCCATCGCCGTACTTGTCGTCGAACCATTTTTCAATTCCGAGGCTGGTGATCGCGAACCTCATCATTCGACCAACCCACTGCTCATGTTCTGAATTGCAGGGTCTTGTTCTTGCCGCCAGCGCAACCAGGCACTGCTCCTAGCCCTGTTTGAAACATACCCTTAAGGCAGTATTTCTCCATGCAACATAACTTCCAATCGTGGGATGGGTGATTGTCGTGACTGGGAGATTCGGCCTGTTGCCTACTTGTCCGGGCAGCGTGTTGTGACCGACCGTCAAGGTGCCGGATGCTGGTAAGTGGAAATATTGGGCCCTAATGCTGTCGTATGTCTATGACGGGCAAAATTTTGAGGTAGGGATGGGCGTCACAGAAAGTGGTTGTGGTTGTCAGAAAGCAAAAATATGGTTGTTGAGTCAATCTTGGCGACTGGCTATAACATAAACAAAACACTGGTAAGCAGCAACATCACCCTGCCAGGCAATATTCCGAAACTGGCAATTGCAGACTATTGCTACATTTAATAAGGAAGGAGCCTGTGGCTACAAAACCAAATTCGCGCCTGCCACTTGAGCTTGCCAATTCTGTCGAAAAAAGATGAAGACATACGTTGTCATACAACGACATACCGCGACGACAACCTCTTCTATCCCCCACCGTGTCTGATTTGGTTATTTTATTGTCTGAAATGGTCCTGGCACTCGGAATAGCTATTCTCTACAGTCTGATCTAGAAGCACATTGCATGCGTCGTTTCGATTTGATCGCACATCGTCAGTCCCACGTTTTGAGAACTCTGCCTCAGTTCCTTCTCAGATTCTTTCTAGCCTCATCAACTGACAGCACCCATCTCTAACCATCTCGTCGTTATTCGCACTGAGGAGGCCTCTTTTCTTTAAAAGGCTTACAATTAACACGTCCCAATCGGAATGTACGGATCCAAGCCAGAGAAGATCGTGTCGAATCCAAACATTTAAGCTCATAAGAAAAAGTTAACTTTGGAATGACGAATCATATCGTGACCTATTTGCTCCGGCTGGTAAAGCTAAAGTATAGACGAGTGGATGGGGTTTCCCTGGAGTCATCATCGATCGTCCTGTACAATCCCATGGATTGTACGATCGATGAGACACCAGATCGGAAAGCATCGCCAGACGCTTTTGTCGGTAACGAGCAAGGTCCTTTGGTTGGCGACGAGCAAGGTCCGATAAAAATCGAATTTCACTTTTGAAAGATACTGACATACGGTCTGTAACTACCTGGGACAAAAGGACGGGATTCTACGAGCTTCTGAAGCAGCATAAGCACCTGCTGCGTAAACCAACAGAAACAACTGCCGGGTCGATCATGCCACAGGTTAGAATAGCGCCTCGGGCAGGTGGCACCAGTTCGGAAAGCTTTTTAAGTGACTACAGGAGTTGGGTAACAAGCCATCAACGCAGAACGAAGGGAGAAAGAAGTGGAGAACAGTGTTTGAATTACAGTATTCATTGCCCAGACCATGAATCAGTTGAATTTTCGATGTCTGAAGTCTACGCTCCGTCTACTCTGATTAGAAACTTCCCGCGTTCGAATGCCACGGTTTCTCGTTGTATAGCAAACCTTTGATGATTTAAACATTTCGTATGAGACGCGCAATGCTATAGGGGTGTGAGGCGATATGCGGCTGATATCGAGGAGCTAGAGACGAACGGCCCGACCAAACGCCATATAAACGACCGCGCTAAGCCATTTTAGGAAGTTTCCAAATAAGCTTAAAGAAAGGGACGGTATGTGTATGACTGGGCCATCACTAAGATGTAAACTGTAGGAAACTAATAGAAAAGTCTATCCAAAGTCATATAATAACTTCAGATGTTGAGTACTTCTCCTTACTCTAGTGAAGGCTCCCAAACGTATAAATATCCGGCTTTCCACCGGCTCTGTCGAATTTTTTCTTTCCTCTTTTCTTCATCTTTCCGAATTTTTTCCTCATTTTGGACCATATATGTTCACTTTGCCATGCTTCCATCAACCCTCTTCCCCTTCTCTCCTCTCCTTCCTTCTCGCTTCCCTAAGTGCCCATCACCCTGCCCATCCTCCATCATCCTCAATCCCTTCTCTACAATGTCTCCTTCATCTCAGCATTATCAGTTTTACTTCTCTGCCATCTCCTCTTTCTTTTCGCCTTTTCTTTCATTGTTGGAAATGATGCATGCAAAACGCAAAGAAACGTGCTGATCCGATTTTGGAGGAGTGGAGAAGATGCAGGTGGCCGAAAAAGAAGGGTGATGGGGCACAAAGGCGAGAGGGCCAGAGGGCGTCCTGAGTACGACAGTAAACTGCTCTTTCCTCAGCAGTTTTTGCCTTGTGCAAAGATACGCTGCAGGGGTGGGTCAGCGCGAGGTTTGATGCCCCTCCGCGCCTAGACTCCAGCTCGCCACATCTGGTTTGTCCCCAGCGAGAGTGAAAAACTCGGTAAGTACCCTCCCCTCTTTATTACGCTACAACATCTTTGGTGCTAACTATTGGGTCCAGTGCAAGACTTCCAGTGTGCCGTTGCCTTTTGGGTTACACTTCTGACTGCTGCACTTACCCGCCATTTTCTGGGGACTTGATGCCCCTCAGCACTTGGACGCAGTAGCAGGAGTCTCCCGCAACTCGCATATCCCTTGGTTGTAAGCCGTTTATTCCCACGCCCTGGACAAACATATCCCACCCACCTCCTGGGATTTGTTTTTTGTTACTGCTTTTCTAGCATTGCGGTGCAAGGTTACAGGTATCTGTTGGCTACCGCCACCCTGGTGACTTGATGCCCCCCCCAGGACGCGGCCGCTGCGGCAGTTACTTGCACCTTCCCGTAGCTTTGCAGCGTTTTCCAGCGGGTTTTCAGCGTTTGCTTTCAGCGTCTGTTTCCAGCGAGTTGAGCCAACGTTTGATTGCTTTGCTTTTCGGTGCTCTTGTTCCAAGTGTCAGTTGGCTACCGCTACCCTAGGGACTTGATGCATCCCCAGGACGCGGCCGCTGCGGCAAACCCCTGGACTGCAGCACTCTGTTGTACGATTATTGGTGGAAATAGTTTGGTTTTCTGTGTTATTGGCTACCGCCACCCTGGGACGTGATGCACCTCAGGACGCGGCCGCTACTGTAACTCTTTGAGCCAGCTGTACCTTTATGAATGTTATGAGGTTATGCTTGTTATGGAATTATGAGAATATAGTTTTACGTGGTTACGAAGCGAGCGTTTGATTTTTCAGGGAGTTCTTTGCTTTTTAGGCGAGTTGCAGTGTTTGGGCCTTTGCAGGCTATCGCCCCTTGAGACGTGATGCATCTCAAGGTGCGGCCTCTGAATTTGATTTTTTTTTGGGGGGGGGGGGGGGGGTGGGGTGGGGGGGATACATGTTGGCCCGGAAACGTCCATTGTCGGAATCTACCTGATTCGGACGTGCCGCTCACATCGTGCGGAGCCACCGATGGAAATGGGGACGGGTCTGCTTTAGCTGAAGTTTTGCGTTGTGGTTCACATCAATATCGTAGGGACAGCACGCCGTATGAGAGGAAAGATGACTAAATTATCACACGATCCAGGTAGAGCGACATTCTTGGGTCCAGCTATATACTAAATTATGCACGCAACTGCGTCTCGACTACCACCTGGCAATGCTTTTCATGACACACAATACTGCAGTTTCCAACCATTGGAATGTTTCTTCCGTCTGCTCCTACTCATGATGCTCAGCAGTAGCTACGGCGGACTTTTCGTTGACAAGGCGGTCCATCTCAATGTTATAGCTGGCAAACTTATTGGCGGGGACGCGCTTGTTGAAGAGAATGTCGAGCTCCTCGTAGGTGCGGCCCTTGCACTCGGGAAGGCGGAAGTAGGCCCAGACAAAAGTGAGCAGACAGAAGCCGCCGGCCAAAAAGGCCGTCTTGCCCTTCCAGTTTCCCTCGGTGGGGTTGAGGACATACGGCGAGACCGTGAGCGAGACAATGTTGGCGACGTTGTAGGCGTTGCGGGCGAGGGCAATGGTCTTGGAGCGCAGCTTGGTGGACGAGGTTTCGCCGACGATAATGTAGACGGCCGGGGCGACGGTGAGCTCGTAGATGGAGAACCACAGCAGGAAGATGGAGGCGGAGGCGTAGCCAGTGCCGGCGGTCTGCTTCGGGATGGCAAGGAAGCCGATAATGAACATGGTAATAAACATGAGGGCGGCGCCCCAGAGGAAGATGGTGCGGCGGCCGAAGCGGGCTGTGACAAAGACGGACAGGACGTTGCACACAAAGTGCAGAGAGCTCTGCCCGACGGCCAGCTTGTAGGCCGAGGCGACAGGCAGACCAGCCTGCTCGAAGAAGTAGGTGGCGTAGTTGACAATGGCGAACCCAACCAGAACCTGACTGGTCCAAGCAACACAAGTAATTTCCGTCCGCCACAGATGGTCGCCCTTGAAGCAGTCAATGTACGACTCGCCCTCGGCCAGACTGCGCTCGAGCTCGGTGGTCTCGACCATCAGGGCAATGGCGGCCTTGGCTTCTTCGGGGCCGACCGATGACAGGCGGCGGAAGGAGTGCTCAGCCTCAGCCAAGCGGCCCTTTCGGACGTACCACCAGGGCGACTCGGGACAGAAGATGACAAGCGGCACAATGATGACGGGCCACACCCACTGAACGGCCACGGGAATGCGCCAGCCCCACTGGCCGTGCTTGCCGTTGAGACCAAACAAAACACCGTTGGAGACGAGCTGGCCGATGCCCCAGCAGGTCACGACGAAAATCTCGAGGTAGGCACGAAGGGCGACGGGGGCTACCTCCGAAGCGTAGGCCGGGCCCATGGTCGTAAAGACACCCCAGGACAGACCGCAGAGAATCTCACCGGCGAACAGAACCTCGATCGAGGGGGCAAAAAAGATGATGAAGATGACACCAGTGAGCCAGGTAATGGCGCCTAGCAAAACCTTCTTGTGGCCGTAGCGCTCGGTCAGGATACCATTGAGGAAGATACCGACAATGCCGCCGAGCGGGTTCGACAGACCGAGGGCCGTCTGCCATTTGGCCTGCACCTGGTACGAGTTCTTCTCGGCATCAGCCAACACACCGAAACGCTGCTGGAACGCCGGGTAGCCAAAAAAGGAACCGATCAAGGCCGTGTCGTAGCCGTCCATGATGATCACGAGCGTGATCACACACGACCAAAAGATGGCCTTGGGGTACAGGCGCAGAGCGTCGGCAATGCTCATGGAGCGCTCGACGGTGGCGGCATGGCTGGCTTCGGCGCTGCGGCCGGCCCACCACGGTGTAAGGTCTGCGGCGGCAGCCGATGTGGTAACAATAGGGGCGCCGGTGGATGCGCCGGGCGCACCAGCACCAGCCGGCTGCGACTTTTCGGTGTCGGCCATGGCGACGGGGGTGGCGGTCAAGGAGTAAAGTCAAATTGAGGAGGACAAGTGAAGAATCAGTTCGAGACCAGAAAGTCTTGAATCCTGAGAATGAATCTGATCTTCGTGATCATCTTCTCTCGAATGGATGAGGCAGGGTCTCGAGATATAAACAAAATTGTCGGCCAGCCTCAATCTCCTCAATCGCAGGTGGTCGGTCGTATCCAGTCGCGTGCAATGGACCGCAGCCGAATTCCCCCAGATGCAGTCTGCAGTCGAACGACACCATGTGCCAACACACCCCTGAAATTGCTGGATCGCACTTGCCAAAGCCAAAAATCGTGCAAAGGAAAACGACGAGGCTACGCCGGGTGCCTTCCCAAACGGGGGCGGGTCCGCTAGTTCACACCTTCTCACAACTTTTTACGACCTCCCCCGCAGTAAAAATATAGAAAGAGCAACTGGCAGTCTTGGAACGGTCTTGATTATCCACATTGCCTCGCTTGCGTCCTTTTTCACCTCGTATGTTAAACACCAAAAGTGCCTAACTCGACATGCCTCAGAACAAACATCTTGCTCGTGATGGGCAAGGATGCTTCACCAATCAATTCACCAGGACTACTGCATCGTGTGCGGGGAAGCATGTCTTGCCTTTCAACTCGCAGATTTTTGTCCCGACTCTTTTTGCAAGTCCTTGGCCATCACCGAAAATCTGTGCCAATTACCCCAGATCCCATCTCAACCATCTCCAGTCTAATCCCCATTGCTCACCCCAGACCCCGGACAGGGACAAATCCCCATCTTTTTGCTATCGGCAAAATAGCCCTGATAAGGACTAGGTAGGCGTGCATTACTCTTATTCTCACCTCTCACTAGCCAAGGTTGCCCGACACTTGGCCCTTCAACCTTGGCCATTCACGCCACCGCCCCCACTGTCACTTCTACCGAGTCTATGCGCCGTTCTTGCCATATCTGTGCCTTTCTCTTCCTTCTGACGTTCTCTTTTCTTTTTTCGGACGTATTGAGGGTACCGACGCTCCGCGAGACAAGGGAAGACAGAAAATAAAATAAAAAGAAAGAAGAAAAGAGAGTGTGGCAGGGGGTCTGATAAAACCTTGGGTTCTACATTAGTCCTTTTGTCCATGTGTTCCTTCCTACCCCTGTCATGCGATGCTCTGGTAGCCGTTGTCTGACGAAGGGAAAAAAAAGAAAAGAAAAGAAAAAAACGCCGTTCTGGACGCCTGCACGTCGCCATGTTTGTTGAACCACGTTCATGTCCACATCCAAATTCACCTTGGTGTGGATTTCGATCTCATGATGGATGCAGACCAGGAACCACTTCCTGTCGCCCACGTTGGCCGTTGATCCACGTTTGGATCGTCCCAGCTGCCATCTTACTGCCACACATGGTTTCCAAAAACAGCATTCCCCAGCTTCGCGGTACACCGGCCTCCTTGTTTATCCCATCTGGGAGCGGCGAGCCTTTGTTTGTCATCACCATGTGTTTATCTCACCGTCGGAACTCGTATAAAGGGGATAATGCATTTGAAGTCAACAAAACTCAACAAATTCAGCCTTGTTGTCATTCGTGGAAAATAAATATTGCAAAATGACCAATATTGCCCAGCCTTGTTGATGCATGGAGTCGATATTCTACTTTGTTCCGTTTCGTTCGGTGTGAGGCTCTACATCTGTCCTTCACGGAGAACGGCAACGATCATCATCTGACCATACCATGTGAAACGCGGATGAATCGTACTTCCTGAAAATGTCCAATGTTCCCTGCGGCGACATGATGCGATATCTCCCAAATCCACTATTATTGATTTGTGCGTGCACTCAAAATTTTACCAAACACGGCCAATTTGCCACGCAGTCTGACTCTCGCATGGCCGGTTGCTTATTGTTTTATCATCGGTCAATAGTTGATTAGCACGTAGGATCTCGATTTTGAGAAACATTATATTATACTCCCATGATACTAAGTAGATGTCACACTAAAAGTCACGAAATGTACCATAAACACAATTGGCCACACAAACAGACTTGATTTCACGTATCTGCTACCTGTCAACATGTCAACTAACATAAACTACTGCCATTTTTGCCACCTTAGACTACTTATAATCCGTATATCGTGGAAGTAATCAAAACAGTCTCGCGGTCTTAAAATATTTACATGGTCGGCCACGAGTGGCTCTTTCAATTATCGTATTGTTTTGCTCGTCATTTACAGATAGACAATGGCGACCGAGCTGTAGGGAACGGGGATCTGGGCGCTGCCGCGCTTGACGGGCACCTTGATCGTCGTGGGCTTGACGTTCTTGACCTCCTTGCCGAGACTGGCAAACGTCCACTGGCTGCCGCCAAAGCTCGTGTCGGTCGAGTTCTGGCCCGCACCGCCCGGGTTGGTCAAGTACTTGACGGTGACGGACTTGCTGGAGGGCGAGAGGCCGTTGAGCTCGACGACGGGCACGGGGCGAGGAGTGCCGACGGAGAGGTCCCAGTAGTTGAGGTTGTTGAGCGCGATGCGCTTGGGAGTTGTGCCTTCGTAGGCGACGTATGACGAGAAGGTGGTGCCGTCGTTGTTGCCGGGGGTCAGCTCGGCGACCTTGGTGCGGCCGCTGTTGCCAATAAACTCGGCGGCAACGAGTATGGCATAGTAGGTGTTCTTGGTCTGGGCGGGCGTCGCCTTGTAGTCGCTGGGCTGCCAGACATTCTGGACGGAGCCGTAGACCTGCTCCCAGTTGACGGCCGCAACACCGAGCGACATGAGGTGCATCATGAAATCGGTGCCGTACAGAGCAGTGGCAAACGAGGCGGAGAACGAGGCGTTGGACGTGCCGCCCGTCTGCACGTTGATCTCGTCCAGGTAGTAGGGGACAGAGCCGCCCTTGTACGACTGGAAGAACTCGTTCATGGGCTTGATGTGCTTGGCCGTATCGGCCACGGTGCTAGCGTGGCTCATCAGGTCGGGCAGCGTGCACGCGCCGCTCAGGCAGCGGTACCAGTGGTCCGTGGCGTAGGCAAGGTTGTTGGTGGCATCGTAATCCGTCTCGGCAAAGATGTCCTTGGCCGACCAGGGAATGAAGCCGTTGGTCTCACTGCCAATGTCCGGGCCGGCGAAGCGAACGCTCTTGGGAATACCTGCAGCCTTGGTGATGTTGCTGGCGATCTCCTGGAAGCGGTCCGAAAACTCCTGGGCCGTGGCCGCGGGAGGGTCGCCGCCGCCATAAAAGTTGGGCTCGTTGCCAATCTCGATGGCGGCCAGGTTGTGCGGGCCAATGCCCGAGATGATCGACTTGGCGGCCTCGTTGGCCTGTGTGTAGTCGTGCTCCGTGTACGAGATCTGGGGCATCCACAGAGCACCAGCCGGCTGCAAAAGCTGTGTAAGAGACCAGAACGACGGGCCAATGGTCAGGTCACCCGTCTCGGTGGTGCTTGGAGCCGGGACAACAGGGGCCGTCTGCGAGCTGTTCCACTTGACACGGTCACCAGTTATGCCGCCAACGCGGATAATGGGACGGCCGCCGGTCTTCTTGTGGAGCTCGGAAATCAGGTTGATCGAGAACTGGTTGGCCGAGGGGTCAGTCTGGCTGGCTGGAAGCGGTTAGTGTGTGATATAAAACAGCGTAGGCAGGCATCTTGACCTACTCTGGCAGTACAGCGAGAAAGTGTTGAGCTCAAAGCTCACACCAGGGAAGGCCGGGTTGACCGTGAAGAGACCCTGGGGCTGTGACGACGGCAGGGTCACCGTCGTCGTGGCACCGGCCCGGACAGCAAGCTTGTCGAGACGCATATTGATGGAGAGCAGAAGAGGCAAGTATCGCAAGTATCAATTGAAGAGGAAGATCTTGAGGCTTGGCTTGATCGTGCTTATCTTTTTCTTTCTTCTCGAGATGATGCTAATGGCTGGCCGTCTTATTCATCTTATATTCGAGCTTTTCTTGGCTTTTGCCGTGCGGGCCTTTCTGATCCGACGATAATCATCACCGACCAAAATAATTGAGCTTCACAAGGGCACAGGATACGGACGTGCAGCTCTAGATTCTCTGAACAGCTGTAGCTCGTAATACGACACTACCTCAACAATGGCGATGCCCGACATGGCGACCTTCATTGTGAACAAGGATGACGATCCCGTGCCGAAACGGGGACGGGCCCGTAGTGCTGCACGAATCAAGTAAGAAATGCGTAGGGATCGGCAGGCAAAACAGATAACGAATTGATTGAAAGGAAACAAGAAGGGCAGGAAAAGACCTACGGTTTATTGCTTCCGTGCAGAGACAGGGACATGGATGGCAATGAATGCAAGCTCCAACAGATGTGCACATTGGTGGACGCCAAGTGATCCTGTTAAATACGACGGAAGTCCAAGAGGCGCATCTACTCCGCACGGATGGTTGCAGATTTTTTGCAGATATTTGCAGACTCTTTGGCTCGGAAATGCAACATAGCTCTTGAGTGGTATGAAAGTGGCCGTTTTACTTGCCCTATTCTCTTTGGTCTCTTTTGGTGCTTTTTGGTTCCTTTTATTTTTCTTCTTTCACCTTTGTCGCTTAACCGGGCGTAAAAGGACAGCCACAATGCTTGGTTTGCTTGTTGATTTTAGCTTTGCTTGGCCTCTCTTGGTGTTTCTTGGGTATGCTTGGTCTCTTCGGACACTTGCACTTGCAGACATGGTAATCCACAATGTTCCGTTGCATTTATTACACGTCTTATTTTCTGACAGTTTGTCCGTCTCCTCCGTACCTTTTGGAGCCTTTTTCGTCTCACTTCTTTTCATTCACCTCCGGAAACCGGGGCCCTGTTCTCATGATGACGGGACCCCTGTTCAGCTCCACTCTTTCCCCGCGCTGGTCCCAACACCTTGGCATTGGCCACTGGCCACACGAGACCATTGTCCCATGGGGTATTGATCTCTGGAGAGTGAGAAAAATGAGGACAGAAACGAGAATATTTGGCGGCACATCGGCACATTGGGTGCGGCTCACTCCCGCCCCCTCGTGAGATCAGGAGGCGACCCCAATTTTACGAGATGGCCGAGGCGACCTCACTACTCTCACGCATGTGGTGCCATCTGGAAGTCGCCGCCCGTTGAGCTTCCATCTGCACTCGTCCCAGCCGCTGGTCCCACTGCTGGAACTCCTCCGCCTGGAAAGAATGTCCACGCATCTTGCTCGCGGAACGCCGTGGGCATGGCAAAATCAAAGAGATTGTGGAAGGCCGCGTCAAACAGCGGATAGGTCCCCGGACTGTCGAAATTGGCAAACCCGTCAAATGTATTGTCCAGCCCTTCCAGCCCAGAGCAATTGGACCAGCCATCAGCAGCATTTAATTGTGCTTCAAAATCGAGTGTCGGAGGCACGCCAGCTGTCGTCAGAGGCAGTGTCGTCGAGTACTGCCTATCGGCTGGTGGTGGTATTGTAATGCTTTGCATGTCACTGGAATGACCGTGGCAGTGTCCGTTGATCTCTCTCTCATGCTTCGCGGCCTCTTTCTGCCGTTCGCCTGCACGCAAGCCGAGTAATCGGAGCAGTCTCCTGGCCAGTTTGGCCACGGCTGCCACACTTGTCCATAGCCGAGCCAGGCCATCTAGAGCTTCACAGCACCGTACCAGGTCACGTCGTGATGTGACGGCATCGCGCTGCTTGTCGCGAAGGGCACGGTAGACAATTGTTGTGGCCATAGAAAGGGCGTATGGGACGAGAGGTAGTGGTGGAAGTCGAGTATGTTGACCGTCTGTGATGAGTGACAAGACGCGCACTGCGGCGTCCAGCCTTCGATTGTAGGGACCTGTTCCAGGGCCACTATATCGGCAGGAAAGCATGGCGGCCACACAGTACCATATCTCAAGGTAGTCCCTGTGTGACTGGTGAAAGTGGTCGAGGCTCACACCAGCACCGGATGTGACCGTAGTAAATGTCGGGAAGTCCTGGCAGTCATCGACCGTCGCTTTGGATGTTGCCTTGAAGATCGTCGTGGCAGTTTCTAGTAAGTCACCAAGGGCCGAGGCCAGGGCCATGACCTGTGCACGGTAGTTGTGGCTGTATTTGCCAGTGGCCGTGATACGAGGCAGCCCAACGTCCGAGTCATTGATGAGAAACGGCGCAGCCGCCATGATCGGTTTGCTCAGACGGTCCAGATTTCGAAGTGACCACCACAGGTAATCCGTTGGTGTTATACCTTGGTCTGGTATTGTTGGAAACCCCCAGTGTATGGCGAGTGACCACGCTTCGCACACGGCCTGTGCCAAACAGCTTGCTGCCCTTCGCGTCCCTGTTGTGCCATCATTGTGCAGGTGCATCAGTGCCAGAATCTGCACTTTGGTAATTCGGTCAGGCTCGAGGTCGGCCTTAATAGCTGCGTCCAAGCCTGTCAGCAATCGAGCTGCAAAGTCGAGAGCAGCGAGCACAGGGCCATCGTCGTTCAGTCGTAGGAACGGAGCTGCTTGACATGACTTGCAGGCCACTAGGCACATGGCCCGCACCAAGTAGATGGAGGTGTGTCCATTGCTGTAGCCACGAAAAACACTGGCGCCGTCCACCACCGGAATCAGGTCGTCGAGTGTCGACACATAGATTGACAGTAGGGCGTCAGCGGTGACTTTGGGCAACTCCAGAAGTGCACCAACGTCCTCGAGATATCGTCGATGCGGTTCGGTCAAGACAACTGGAGCGTTTCGTGGTCGGTATTTGTGGTAGTACCAGGTAAGCTGTCTCTGTGCCCGTTTGGCATCCGATTCTCGGCGTCGTTTCGAGGGAGGTGGGCCCGCACGCGGCTGTGATCGTTTCGGGAGTGTTTCTGCGGAGCCATTTGCGTCTTCCTCGTCGTCATCGTCCGGCCCGTCCGTTTCCTGGCCATCCGACAAGTCGGCCAAGGCGATTTCCGGAATGTAGTCGATGGCGCGGCCCGGTTTGGGACTCGAGTCACGCGTGTCGGCGCCGTGTTCGTTTTCGTTGCCGTTGCCATTGCCATTGTCGGCGCCTGGAAGTGACAAGTTGGGATCAACACTGGCGGACACGGCGGGCGGAACTTTGTCGAGGACGCTTATGCAGCAGTGTGTCTTTTCAGGGGCAACACAAATTTCCGACTTTGCGTTTCTCGACTTGTCGGAGGAAGCTACGCCGACTTGCTCTTGCTTCTCCTTGTCGGACGTGGTATGGAAGCATCTCTTCTTGCGTACCCGACAGACTTGGCAGGGTAGGAGCGGCCACCGAAAAAAATGTTAGCTGTGGGTCACTCTCAGGTACAGGATAGGAAGGGACCAGATGGCTCAGGAACATGAGCTGGAAAGAGCAAAGGGAGAAACAACAAAGGGAAGGAGCAAGGGACTCATCTTGGGAGCTTCTCTTTCGCGTGGCCGTCTCTGACGCCTGCCACACAATCTCCATTTTTCCGTATCTCAACTCTTTTTGTCCGAATTTTGCCTTATCGGCCCTGTAGTCTTTCGTTTGTTGTCTCTCGTCTGGAGTATGTGTCGTGTAAGTAAATCGTACAAGTGACGTCCGATGTGAGCACCGCCAAAACAGCTTCATTTGGGGCGGCAGCGCTGGGGCGGAAGGCGGTTATGTATTACAGTATGTTCCTGCCCTCTTCCGACGTCCCCCGGACTCCACCCCCGCAACCACCCCCGCAAACCGTTTTGGGGATCAGCATTGGTCTTTTTCCTGTCTCCTTCCCTGCCGTGCTCCTTGACCCCTGACATCTTTACCATCGGCTTCCTTGCCTCCTTTCTTAACCAGATCCCGAGTCTTGGCAGCACAAACATGGGCGGACAACTACCAGCACGAGACACATTTGGGCCGCCCCCTATCGGGACATGTCACCGATAATCCGTGTAAGACGAAAGCTTACATGCGGGGAACCGACCGCGCTTGACCCAATTCGTGTCGGCGACTAACATCGACTAACATCAACTGACATCAACCTAACCTCATCTGCAGCAAACGGCGGCACCTATTCACGCGATGCAAAGTGGAATCTGACATCGCGATACGTGGAAGTCGTGAATATGCAGATGAACACAGAGGAACACAATGCAAAGCAGGGCGGGCGGGATGTCGGACGCGCTGTCCGTTCTGTGTGGTCAAGCTCAGATGAGCTGTCGGTCGCGGGGCTATGGGTCCCGAATCTGAAGAGTCTTGCGCCGTTGGAGGGGCCGATGGGCGGTCGTTCCATGCGATGACGGAGTTTATCGTTATGTCTATCTGAGGGATATACAACTTTGACGTGCAGTCGATGTACTGTCGAGGTAGTATATATGACGGGCGACAGAAGATGCAAGTCAGAACTTTTTCTCGGTATCATCACCATCATCACCAACATTTCCTTCCCAAGACAACAAAGTCAAAGATCCAGATTGACCAGCCTGCATCTTTACACTCCAACAACTCCAACACTCCCTCCCCCTCCCTCAACACCTTTCCCCTCATCACAATGGGTTCTGTTCCCAAGGTTAAGCGCTATGTGCTCGTCGGCACGGGTGTGCGCTCTGCCTTCTACTATGAGAGCATTCTGCGCGACTTCAAGGAGACAGCCAAGCTCTGCGCCATCTGCGATACCAACGTCACGCGCATGAACGCCATCAACGACCACATCGAGGAGATCTGCGGCGAGCGCGTCCCCACCTACAAGGCCGAGGACTTTGACAAGATGGTCAAGGAGCAGGAGGCCGATGTCGTCATTGTCACCACCATCGACCGCGTCCACCACATCTACTGCATCCGCGCCATGGAGCTGGGCTGCGATGCCATCACGGAAAAGCCCATGACCATTGACGCCGAGAAGCTGCAGCTCATGATTGACGCCGAGAAGCGCACGGGCAAGCACGTCCGCGTCCTGTTCAACTACCGGTATGCGCCGCACCACACCAAAGTGCGCGAGCTCATTGCCTCGGGCGTCATTGGCGAGGTCTCCACGGTGCACATGGACTGGATCCTGGACTGCGCGCACGGCTCGGACTTTATGCGCCGCTGGCACCGCGACAAGGCCAACAGCGGCGGCATCCAGATGCACAAGTCCATCCACCACTTTGATCTGGTGCACTTCTGGCTCGGCACCGAGCCAGAGACCGTCTACTGTGTCGGCGACCTGCGCTTCTACGGAAAGGACAACGCCCAGGCCCGCGGCGTCACCAACCTGGGCGAGCGCTACCACAACAACGAGGCCGCCAAGGAGGACCCCTTTGCGTTCGACATTGGCGCCAGCCCTCGCCTCAAGAAGCTGTACCTGGACGCCGAGCACGAAGACGGCTACATTCGCGATCGCAACTGCTTCGCCGAGGGCATTACGATCGAGGACACGCTGTCCATGATTGTCACCTACAAGAACCGCGCCACGATGACCTACAACACCTATGCCTTTGCTCCCTGGGAGGGCTACCGGTGTGTGTTCAACGGCACCAAGGGCCGTCTCGAGATCAACGTGTTTGAGACGGGCTACTCGGCCGCCGGCGACCCGATCGAGAACAAGGTCGTTGAGAAGCAGCGCGACTACGTGCAGGGTGGCGTCGACGAGACCAAGATTGTCGTTTACCCGCTGTTTGCGGAGCCGTACGTCGTCGAGGTCGAGAAGGCCGAGGGTGGCCACGGTGGCGGCGACCCGGTCCTGCTGCGCGATGTGCTGGTCGGCGACAAGGAGGACGAGTTCAAGCGCGCCGCTTTCATCCGGGACGGCGGCAACGCCGTTCTTGTCGGTGTCGGTGCCAACATCTCCATGGACACTGGTGCGCCCGTCAAGATCCAGGATCTCGTCAAGTGGTAGACCAGCAATGGTGACAGTCGGTGCATAAATTCGGGGATAGCTTGGGAGGACGACAGAAAGAAAACAAATAGAATAGACTGATAGTTATCGAGTTGTAATAATGGACGGGCTGGTTTATACAGGACAAGAATACAGACGATTTTGAAAACAAACTCCCTCTTCAGATATGAATGCTGTACCTTGGACAAGGCACGTCCCTGTCTCAACTACCGAATTCCAGGTAAACAATATATGATACCAGCCATCACGAGGCCATAGGCTAATATCATACGCACTTTACACACGTCACAATATACCCAATCGGGTCATTCCGAGAAGTTGACATTAGACTAGTACTACCGCCTATAGTACGGCGTGAACGAGACCTTATGTCAAATGTGGTGCCCCTGGCAAATCCGGGGTCGGTCAGGAAGCCTTTCAGCATTTATAGAAGGAGGGCCCCATCTCAGAAACCGATGCCCTTGTCTTCTTGCTTCTTGGCTTCAAGATACGCATTATCCCCGCGTGTTTCGGACGTTTGCATTACAGTGGCCATCAACTTCTGTCAAGATGAAGTTCCTTTCGTGGCTCCTATTCCTGGCGACCCCCGCTCAGGCACACTGTAAGTCTCCACCATCACACATGTTTACCGCCATCACTAACACGCTGTGCAGACCGCTTCTCAAAGCTGATTGTCGACGGCGTCGCCGAAACCAAGGAGTGGACCTCCATTCGCCAGACCAAAAACTACCAGGACGACCATGGCGTCACCGACGTCAACAGCGTCGACATTCGCTGCTTCCAAATGAAGGCCGGCACCGGGTTTGCGACGGTGGCAGCGGGCGGCAACCTAGGGTTCATCGCCGACCAGACTGTGTCCCACCCCGGCCCTGTCCAGTTTTACATGGCGCGGGTCCCCGAGGGCCGCGACCTCAATACGTGGGAAGCCGCAGGCAATGTATGGTTCAAGGCCGGCAGCATTGGTGCAGAGCCGGGGACGACAGGCAAGGCGCTGGTGTGGCCGACCTACCATGCCCGGTCGGTCAATTTTACTGTGCCCACGTCCGTTCCCAGCGGTGATTATCTGGTGCGCGTGGAGAGCATCGCCCTTCACCAGGCACAGTCGGCCGGCGGTGCACAGTTTTATCTGGCGTGTGCGCAGGTCAAGGTGACGGGCGGTGGATCTGGAACCCCGGGACCGCTCGTGGCCTTTCCGGGAGCATACCGGTCGGGCGAGGCTGGTCTTATGTTTGCAAACTATCCTGTACCGACAAGCTACACAGCTCCTGGGCCAGCAGTCTGGCCTGCGTCGTAAGGAGTGAGCAGCGGGTACATCGGCTTGCCGTGTGTTAACTTTGAGTAATTTTGTTTGAAAACATTTCAAATACAATTACTCTTTCATTGTCTTCCAAACGTTGATTTATTTCTTAAGAAAAAAAAAAGACACCGACTAAAAGCTATTCAAATTCAAATTATTTCGGCAATTCTCTTTTTTTTTTTTTTAAACAAAAGAGAAAAAATATTACCAGCAATATTCCTACACATACAAATCATCATGTTCAACATCAGTCCTCACATTAACGCCCTCTGCATTTCGTGGTTCGATTTGTGCGGAGAAAGGATCGAGATGCAACGCTACGGACTAAGGGCTTCGCATAACCGAAGACGCCTGTCACTGTCACATTAGCGGGTGGCTCTACGCACACCAGGCACCTGTCAGCCTTTGACGTATTTACGTTTCAACACCTCTTCTCTGTTCAGGGCATAGTCCATAAGTGAATCGCCCCTGCACAATCCGACGTATTTACGTCTTGCGCTGCCTCACTGCACGCATCAAACTGCTCCTTGGAGAAGGTGCATGCGGAGTGCGTAAAGTCTCCCCATTTGGAAGTAAGAGAGCGCTGATCTTCTTGATCTCACTGTGTCGTAAAGTCTGGCAGCTGACTCACGATAGCGCCAACCACTAACATGCCGGTATAAATACGCTATTCCCACAAGGCCCAGCGTGCCAGAGTGCGGAGGTGGAGCCTTTTTGGCTTCTTTTGACGTCCTATTGCGTAGCAGAGAAGAGGGGAAACGGAAGGCCAAGACAAGAGAAACGCTGCCCCGCGTCGTCGCGCGTGAAGAAAGGCGAGATCCTGATCTTGCCTACACAACCTTAGAAAGAGTGTGGCCCAAGTTCCGAGATTGGCCGAGGAAATAAGAACAAAGCAAACGATTCTGACTGGCTCATTGGGTCGCACCTGCCATTTTTTACTGACAACGAATGGAAGGAACTTTCAAAAGACGAGGAAATCGAACAGCAAAAAAAGAAAAGAAAACCAGATTGGGACAGCCCTCCATAACTGCAACGTGCTGAGCGACTTTTATCTCTCGCACCTGTGCATCTCGCTCATCACATTGCATTATCTCTCTTCCGTCTTATCACGCCACAACAGAAGCAGACTTCAGACTGCATATTCCAGACAGCGGAAGCGACAGCCTGTGACAGCCTGCGACAGCAAAAGCGCGATTAATATTTCTGCAGCATTTATCACGACGTACATTATCTCAAGCCCGCCTTGCTTTGAGCAGCAATCGACAACCGACAGCGATACAAAGACGGCCACAGCGAGCTTGACGAAAGATCCGACGACGCGACCGCGTCTACTTCAATCGAGAGCTCACCGTTCTCATTCCAACGTCGCCCGTCCCAATAAGGCGACCCCAGCCCTTTACCTTGACTGATACCTCCCCGCGGGCGTGGAGGATCAATAACTCCATCACACCATCAGATGTCCCAGCCGACACAGGCACAGACGCCCGCCATGCCGTCCTCCCAGCGCCCCTTCTTCCTCTCGTCCTTTTTCGCCGCCTTCCGCCAGCAGCCGCCCACATCGGCATCGCCTCTCTCCTCGTCGGCCGTCGCCCAGCAAAACGCCAACAAACACACATCGGCGGGAAGTAGTGGAGGTAGCGGCCAGAATAGCGGGGGCAGCCCGTCCGAAATTGTCGCGGCCGTCACAGCAGCCTCGGCGGCTTCATCGGGCGACGGCGCCTCGCCTTCCTCCAACGCCGGCCCGGTTGCCGGCACAGCGTCTGCATCTACATCTACGTCGTTAGCGACCGCTGCAGGAAGTACTACGGCGGTCTCTACATCCACGACCCCGCCAAATGCTAATGGCAACTCCCGGTCAATTGCGTCGTCGGCAGCGGCGGCCGCTGCTGCGGCTCTGACCGCCTCGCAGCGTCTACACTCGTCCCGCTCGCCTCATCACCACCACCACGCCCACCCTCATCACCATCATCGCCACCACAACCACCACACCCACCATAGCAACGGCGCTGCCGGCTCGTCCGCCGTACCGATTCCCAACAGCACTGCCGGCGGCCACCAGCAGACCAGCGGCTCCAACAGCGGCTCCAACCACGGCAGCTACACCGACGAGCCGTATTATGCGAGCGGCTACTCGGGCGGCACAGGCACGCCGAACCCGGCAGGGTCTACAGTCATGACAGCCACAGGCCGGCGGCGGGGCAGCGACAGCAGCAGCGAAGGGTTCCGGGAAGTGCTCGGCGCCGACAAGTGGTACATTGGCGGACGTACAGCTGCGGGCGAAGAGCGGTTCTTTAAGCTGGGCGTGATGCGGCGGGTGCGGAGCAACGATCGTCTGAGTCTGGACCGATTAAGCTTATAAGCGAGTACTCCACAACGCGGACTTTGACATACGAATAAACGATAAACGACAAACGACAAAAACAAGAGGCGGGCAGGTTGAAGTCAGCCTTTGGTTCATTGACTTTCTGGCGTTGATTTTATTGCATTTATCACTTGGACTCTCGGTTTGGACTTGGTTTCTGGCTTTGGATTTGGGATCTATCCTTCAATTTGGTAACTTTTGGTTTCAATTATGGACTCACTTTGGGCGTTTTGGCATGCTTTGACCCAGGCGAGGGTTACTGCTCACAGATCACAGAGCTTGGTTTTTTTTTTTTTTTTTTTTTCTTTTTCTTGGTTTTGGCTTTGGTTTTCGGTTATTATGCATTGGTCTTTGGTCTTTTTCATATCATGTCTACTAGACAAAACATTCGCTTGGTATGATGTACAAATATGATTTCATACAAAAGAAACTATGGAACAAGAACGGAAACGAAAACAGATCTATTGTGATATATTACAGTGTGCGGTCTCCTCGCCTACCACATGAACCGTTGCAGCCGGCCGCCGTCCAAGAGACTGCCGTCCGGTCCGCGCCACACAAACGGCCGGAACAAGAACACCCACATGGTGGCCACATTGACGGCGACGAACCAGAGTGTCTCCAGGAAGAGACGGGCGTCAACTTTGCCCAAAATGGAGGAAGCAGCTGTCTTCTTCTCTGTAGAGTCTGCCTTTGGCGTGGCAGCCGGCACGAGCAGGCGCCAAAACACCCACGGCAGGATAAAGTAGCGGGGCTCAACAAGCGGCGCCGTCACCAGAGACAGCGATGTCGCCAATAGCCAAAGGAGGGCCGTCGTCGTCGTGGGCCCTGTGCTCGATGCGGTGGCAGAGCCGTCTTCATCCTCGTCCAAGAAGCTCAGGAAGACGGCTGGTGGACCAGACTCCTCAACAAATACAGGCACCTCGTCCTCTTCAACCTTCTTGCCCTTCTTTGCCTTTTTAGGCGTCTTCTCCTTGCGTTGCCGAGCGTTTGATTTCTTGCTGTCAACGGCCGATGTGCTGGTAGTAGACCCATCCTGTTTCGGCTCCTCCTCCTCCTCCGGGATGGCCGTTTGGCCCGACGAGAACGGCGAGCTGATGAATTCGCCAACAGTAGACTCTTCCTTGGTGGAGTCAAGGCCCAGCCACAGGATACGCCAGCAGGCCCAGCCTGTCAAGGCATAGATCGGGACCAGCGCGTACCGGATCAAGACATTCCGCCGGATCGTGTACCGGAAGACATAAAACATGTAGTGGCGATTGTCGGCGAGCGTGAACGGGTGGATCAGCGTGTTGAAGTAGACGACGGCCAGCATAGCGTCAAAGACGACCACGAGGTAGACTGGGTAGTAAGCCTTGTTGACAAAGACAACGTGCAGCAGGCGGAGGAGCTTGTGCGTGCTGGTCTTGTCATCGCCGTTTGGGAAGGCTGCGCGGGATAGAGGAGGAGCGTTTTCCGTCACGTCGGAGTTTGTGTCCGCCTTCTTCCCACGCACAAGACGCAGCGCCACGGCAACATAGTGCAGCCCGTGGGTGACAAACAAGGGCACCGAAAAGAAAGCCAGCAGGGGCCACAGGTACAGCAGCTGCGCGGCGTGCAGAGTGGCCACGTGGTTCGCCTTGTCGCCGAGCACGACGCCGCCGTTCCAGACGACAAACTGGGCAAACCCCAGCACAACAGCAGCGTACGGCCAGGCGCGCTTGAAGACCATGAACGGGTTGCAGACGGCGGCAATGGCCACACTGAGGAGCGACAACACCCAGTCGTCGGGCCACGAGTTGGCCAGGGATGGGTCGTGGACGTCACCCAGGCTGTAACGCCAGAGGTAGAGACGGATCATGTCACTGAACGAGTCAAACTTGTCGTCCTTTGCGGCTCGGAGAGCGGCACGGTTGGCCGGATTCTCGCGTGCGGCTTTGGCGGCCTGGACAATCTCGAGACCGCCCAAGTACAGGACGATCCAAAAGACATTTGTTTGGCGCATGCCGAGAGCGGCAAATCCGACCAGGATAGCCAAAATATCACTCCAGGCGGGCAACGACTCGGCGGCAGGGACAGCCACGCGGAAGAGGTGAAGACGGTAAGCGAGCAGCACAACCAATGTAGAGTAGACGTCGGTATAGTAGAGCGCCGAAAAGAAGAAGAGGGCAGGGAACAAAGCCACGTTGAGTCCTGTGTGAAAGGCAAAGAAGGACATCAGGCCATCGCTCGTCTTCTTGGCCTTGCCCGACGTCCTCTTCTTGTGCTGCTGCTCAAGGGCAGAACGGCACGAGCTCGCTGTCATGGCCACAAGCATAATGGCAATGCTGTTGGCGCCTCTCAAGGCCCAGATATTGCAGCCGTCCTGCACGCCGCTCCACATCGTTTCAAGGGCGACAGAAACGAGGTACAGTCCCGGCGGCGTCGTGATCTTGTCATCCCAGTCGTACCACAGACGGGCACAGTACTTTTGCGCCTGGGGCACATGGAAGAACTCGTCGAGATACGGCTCGGGCACGATGGCCAGAACGCGAGCAAGCCAAGCCTTTGTGAACATGAACAGCAGCGAAGCGCCGGCCATGAAGAGGAGCGGCCGGCCACGGGACGATGATTCGGCAGGTGCAGCAGGTGCGACCGGCGTGGCTGGTGTCTCGGCTGCAGCCTCAGTCGGCGCCTCTCCCCGTTCCCTGGCAGCTTTGGCGGCAGCTTGGAGCTTGGCCGCACCCTCGGCCAGCGCATTGGTATCAGCCACGGGCTTTCCGCGGCGCTGACGGAAGCTGGTACCGAGCACAAAGGCCTGCCAGACGAGCCATGGCAGCACAAAGACGGCGGACGCTAGGAAAGCTTTGAGTTTTGGGTCGTCAATGGTTGTGGCCCCCTTGGCCACAAGGGGTTCAGAAGACGTCATTGTGTGGGTGGTCAAGACGTTAATGAGAAAATAAATATAAATGAAAGAAAAGAAGGAAAGAAGAAGAAAACGAGTGACAAGAAGAGAAAAGAATGCACACGGCACGAGCCTTGGCGATGAAAGGCTGTGGTATACGTTGTGTGCTGAAATAGGTTGAAGCTTAAAGCTTGAGCTCCTTAGTGGGCGCGGTTGTGACGCGAATGATGTGCAGTGCTGAGCGCCACGTGTTTGCCGCTATTTTGCAGCATGTTTACAAGGTCAGAGTGACCCATACAAATGACCCTTACCAAAACAACGACGACGAGGAAAGTAGGTCATTTCATATTCATTTGCAATTAAGCACGGAATCATGACGAACATAGAAAATGTCTATTATGAGGCTTCTACTTTCTTTGTACAATAAGCTCCAAAAAGTCTACATCCCAGAACCATGTGCCGCTTGGCTCAGCCAGCCAGGGCCATGTTCTTTTCGTTTCCCAATCAATGCATGCTTTTTAGAAGGGCTGTAAAGTGTTAGCAGTGTCGAGGATACGGATGGAACCAATATGCGCAAACTTACAGAGTCGGCAGGGTGCGTCGTCTTGATAAAGTAGGGGCCAATCACGGGGATCTTCTATGAGGTTGTTAGTCACAGTTCTTCGTTTTGGTCGTTTTGGAACGATTCGGCTCTTGATGTACGCACCTGGAGGATATCGCGCTGTACCCGGGGAATGCCGGAAGCGTAGAACAAAGCAGCGATACCGAGAGCACCGCCAACGGGGGCAGCGACGAGGGAGCTGGAAGTTGTTAGCAATGTGTCGGGGATCGTGACAGACAGGAAATATGACGAATGACGGAAATGGCGAAAGAAACGGCGACAGTCGCCAAAAAAGCTGGCAGCGGTTCAAAAGCCAAGGACCGAACGTGAAGCGAACATATGCCTTCGTAAAATCGGTGATATGCTGTCCTTTGTCGGCCATCCGTAGCCTCCTATTCTCTTGCCGTGCTGTCGCCGTCTCGATCTTCGTCGCCGGTATCGTTTTTGTTATCGTCGATTTTGTCGTCGGAATTGAGAGGTAGACTCACAAGCGGAAGAGCGACTTGATGGTGACGCCGTTGAAGTTGGGGGTGGAGTGGTACCTGGAGATGCCGTGTTAGTTTCGTTTCGTTCTTCGGTGACATGTCGGCCGTCGTCTGCCGTCTGCTGTCTACGCTGATCTTGGCCGTGTCTCGCTGCCCGCAGACCATCTCTGCTCCGTACATTGTTTCCGTAACGTCAATTGTTCGTCGGTTCGGTCAAACGGGCGCAACGTAAAGGAAGAGACACGGCCGTGGTCAGCGGCAGGGCGGCAGACAATCGGGTTGGCTGGGGGAGGTCGTCGCTTACTTCGGGCCGTACTGGCTCCGGAACTGGGCACGCATGACGGGGGTCTGGGACAGGTGTTAGCTTGTGTGTCGGGTCGAAGTCGGGAGTCCTCAATTGCGTCGCTTCGGCATCTCGTGATGTTGGCCGGTGGAGGTAGACGGCGGTCGCTGAGAGCCTTGGCTGACTGCAAAGTCGGGACAACATACAGCGAACGGCATTGTGATTGTGAGGTGTCAAAAAACCGTGACGGGGTAGGTCAATTGGTTCTTGTTGGTGGTGGTGGGGTGAGGTTCGGTCGTAGAAAGTCGTGATGTAGTGCCAGCTGCGAGATTTTGAGATTGGTTTTTTGCCATTGACGCTGTTGGCGGACAAAGCCGGGGCAGTGGGAGTGCGTTCCACCCTGCCAGCCAAAATATTGTGGCCTGAGGCGCCAAATCTCGAATTCGCTGGCCAATCAGCTAGCTCAGTTTCAAAGCTTTGGGGATAGAGAAGCTAGTCCTATTTAGGTGGTACTCCTGTCTTGTACCTTTAGTGGGTCCTTGCTCCTGTACCTCAACGCGAATGTCGTAGCTTCATTCTCAGTGCTCCGTGCTCACACATTTGAGCTTCCGATCAACGGCGCATCAACGACAACTCTCTGCGCCAACGCCCACCGCCGCCATGGACAAGATCATCGACGCCCGCATCGACCGGGTCGAAAAGGCCTTGACCATCCTCATCGACTCCATCGCCAAATACAACCCATCGACGGCCCTAGCCGACGACTTGCTGGCCGCCGACCGCGAACTGGACGACGGCCTCGAACAGCTCCAGAAACACCAAAACAACCACCTGCGCATCCTAGAGTTGCGCCATGACGCGGCCGCCCTCGATGGCCAGATCAAGTCGACGCTGCAGGCGCTGGCCGCCAGCCGCCGCGAGATCCTGGCGACGCCCGCGACCGAGTTCCCCGAAGACAGCGTCAACCGCACGATCCGCGACGAGACCAAACACTACCAGTTTACGTACGACGAGCTCATGTCGTATGCGCGGCGGATCAGCCGCAACACGGTGCCTGGGCCGGGGCAGACGGACGGCTCCGAGTTCTTTGCACAGTTTGGCGGGCCAGTACCAGGACAAGCAGGAGGCGATGGGACCGGATCGGCGCCCGAGACGGCGGCACCAACGCCGGCCGCAGCGGCAACACCAGGAGCGACAACAGGCACAGCCTCTGGTGGAGTGAATGGCGCTGTCGGCACACCAATGGGCGGCGGTGCGCCCGCGTCACAATCAGGCACGCCAGGAGGCGCTCCCGGAACAGGACCAGGGACCGGGACAGGGACTGCCGCGCCGACGCCCGCACCGTTTGCAACCAGCGGGGGCGCGCCACCACCAGCAGCAAACGTCCCCAACGTGCTGCCCGATGACCTCAAGAACTATATTGCGCCGACGACAGGCACCGTCTTCTCACCGTGGCCGGCACCAGATCTCATGATGCACGGCGGCCTGCGGCAACTCCACGCCGTCACCGAGGCCGCATGCCGCGACAAGCACATGGCCCTGCCACACCTGCAAGAACCGCAACCAAACGGCCAGGCCCCATCACAACCACAACTACACATCCGCTTCGTCAGCCTCGAAGAGCAAGAAGAGCAGGATCGGGTACGGGCCGAGCGCGAGGCTGCGGAGAAGGAAGAGCGCGAAGAGCGGCAGCGGCGGATGGAAGAGGCAGCCGCAGCCGCAGGCGCACAACACCATGCTAGGCATATGGGCGGCCATGCACCAGCAGCACCGGCACAGTTCGCAAGCACGTTGGATATGGAGGACGACGATTAGGACCAGAGTTTGTTAGAAACCGTGCGCGACCTTTACTCCGAATAGAAAGGTGAAAGGCGGCCTTGAAACTGGAGTTGCAAGTTGGATTCTGTGCTTTTAGGATAAAGGAAAAAGTTTATGAGATTAATTATAATACCCAATATGTTTGAAACGGTCTATTATGAATCGTATGTGGGAAATAAAAGTAGGTACATTGTATAAAGTCTCGCTCGTCATTAGTACAAAAGGAAAAGAAAGAAACAGATCAGACATCGTTACGCCGTCTATACACCCTGCGCAAACTTGAGGAAGGCCCGCGCAATCGCCTCGCCGTCGTGCTTGTCGTCCACCACATCAATACCGTTCTGATACAGATCATCAGTGAACACGCCCATAGCGTGCCGTGCTTCAAGAATCTCCCGCACGATCGCGCCCGTAAACTCAGGGTGGCCTTGGACTGTAACGGCCCGACCAGGCAAAAGCATACCCTGGACAGAGCAGATATCGGTGGACGCCAGCGGCACGGCGCCCTCGGGATACTCGACGACAATATCGCGGTGCATCTGCTGGATCGCTAGCTTGCCAGCGTTCTTGAGTGTTTCGCCAGAAAAGAATGTGGCACCCTCCGGCGACAGCGCAACATCCGTCACGCTGACCTCCCAGCCCTTGGGACCCTTGTCGACGGGCGAGCCCAGAGCACGGCCGATGATCTGGTGGCCGAAGCAGATACCAAGCATGCGCACCGGGTGGACGCCGGCCGCTTTTGCTTCGGGTGTCGTCGTGGCCAGCGTCTTCTTGGAGAACTCGACCAGGGCCTGGATCCAGGGTGTGTTGTCAAAGGCAGTGTGCTTGGAGCCTGTGATGAGGACGACGTCGACCTGCGACAGATCGGGGTACTTTAACTCGAAGCCGTCGGCGACAATATCGTGGGTTGTCACCGAAAGGACAGACTCGAGCGATGCCGGTGCCACAGCACGCCGAAACAGATCGATAAAGACGCCGCCATAAGTGCCGAAAGCGGCCGCCGTCTTGGGCAGCGGCGTATCGGCCATCAGAATGGCCATGCGCAATGGCGGAGCCGCGGCGTTGGAGCCCATGTTGAAGGGTTGTGCGATTGTGGTGGACGAGATTTTGTGCGAAGGAGCGTTGGTAAACAGGGGAAAGAAGAAATAAAGAAGAACTTGAGTCAGTTGCAGATCGGGGTTATTTAAAGTTTCTGGAAGGAACATGAATGGACCCTGAACCAGAAATCGCCGTGGAAGGAGCCTCGACTCACTGCAACGGGCGGGGTCTCCTAATCAGGTGGACGTGTGTGAACGCCGTCAAAGGTCGGCGCTCCGATAAGCGCAACGGGAAGGTCATGGCGTGCCCTGAAGAGCGCTGGCAAACGCTGGCGTGTGACAATCCTCAGACAAAGTCCCCTGTATTCATGGCATTTAACGCCTTTGACGCGCCGGCTGCGCTCGACTTGCAGTCTGCTGGATTGGGCAAGTTAGCGCCTTGTCAGTCTGTCCCAGTTTGTCAATTGCAGCCGACTTCGCACCGGCAGCTCAACTGGAGCACACGCCCAATTGACGCTTGGCGGGGTGCATCCCCAAATGACGTCTGCAACTAGCAGTAAACAAAGCCGTGAAAGGCTGCATTTTGAAAATTTAAACGTTGTCAACAACAAGTCGACCACAGCCACAATGGCACCACGGTCTCTTGCAGCTTTTTTGAAAGCCGCCCGTTCGGCATTGACCGCACCGGCGAGCCAGCGGCCAAAACCGCTTACCATTGTCGTCGGCAACGAAAGCGCTGGTAAGTTATCCACTGACGAGTAAAGATGCCATTGATCATTGCTGACTCTCAGACCTCGACTCTCTCTGCTCGGCCATTCTTCTGGCCTATTTTCGCTCACATACACCACCACACAACACCTCCATCCATGTCCCGCTCTGCAACCTGCCCCGCGCCGACCTTGTCCTCCGCCCTGAACTGCAGGCTGCTCTCGCCGGCTCCAGCTCCGTACCGAAGCCCGGCTCCAAGTCCGGATCTGGCCCGACCCCAGATGCACAGGGTGGCGTGCCGCTCGACAGTCTGATCACTTTGTCGGAACTCCCCGACGACCTCGAGGCGGCCGACACGAAATGGCTGCTCGTCGACCACAATGCTCTGACAGGCGACTTGGGCAAGCGATTCCAGAGCAGTGTTGTCGGCTGCATTGACCACCATGTCGACGAGGGTGTTGTTCCAACCCCCAAGGACGACGAGTACCCTCGCATTATTGAGACCTGCGGCAGCTGTGCCAGTCTGGTTGTCGATTACGCCAAAGACGCATGGCGAAAGCTGGCCGAGCAGGAACCGGACGCGGCCACCGATCGTGTCCTCGCACGACTTGCTCTGGCACCGATTCTAGTCGATACTTCCAGCCTCAAGTCGGCCAACAAGACGACCGATATGGACCGGCAGTCTGCCGCTGTTGCCGAGGCTGTTTTGGGCCAGAAGGGGGAGTCGGGCGGCAAATTTACAGCATACGAGACCGACGTCGACTACAACCGCACCGCGTACTATGACGAGTTGTCCCAGCTCAAGAACGACCTATCCACATTCTCGTACAGTGACATTCTACGGAAAGACTACAAGCAATGGAAGGAGGATACAAAGTCTAATGGCCCATTGACAGTCGGCTTTTCGACCGTATCTCAAGGTTTGGGATATCTCCTGAAAAATATCGGCGAACGCGATGCCCTCCTGGACGGACTCAAGAAGCATGCCGAAGAGAGACAGCTCGATATTGCCGTCATCATGACCGTGCAGCACGATGAGGGTGGCTTTGCTCGCCAGCTGGTGCTATGGGCATTCAACGAACAGGGCGTGAAAGCCGTCAAAGGCTTTGTTGAAACAAATACAGAGAATGTCGACCTGAAGCCATGGGGCGATGGTCACCTTGACAGCAGTTCCGACAAGGAAGCGGACAGCGAGTGGCGGACATGCTGGACGCATAATACAAAGTTCAGTCGGAAACAAATGGCGCCTCTCTTGAGAGATGCAATGAAGTCGTCATAAAATTTAGGGCATAGGTAGCCACCAACTAATGATATTATTTCACCGCTTTTTTTTCATTCGGATTTTCCTAAATTTATTGTTCCCTTGTTAAGTAATTAATTTTAGTTAAAAAAAAAAGGACATCAAGGCCATGACAATTTATCATACAATATCCAGGAAAGTAAAAAGGGTATCGTGCTGTATTGAAATGATTAAATATGAAGAAAAATAGAATGACCAACGCCGCTCAAAATGCCCATAAATACGCCGTCGTGATATAATACACCAAACTGATACAGCCTGTGCATTTCTCAGTTCTTTTTCGTCGAGCCAAAGCCCGTGATACCCATCATCTTCATCATGTCGTCCTCGTCGTGTTCGCCCTCGATGCGAACGTCATCGCCGTAATCCATTCGACTGGCCGCCAACGCTGCCGCCTCAGCCTCTTTGGCCGCCTTTTTCTTCTCGGCTAAGTCGCGCTTCTTTATTCTCCGCCGCTCGCGCTCAGCATCGTCCTCTTGTTGCCTGATGGCCAGTCTCTCTTTCAGGTTGACCGTCGCTTCCTTTTTGTCTGCCTCGAGTCTCGCCCACACCGTCTCAATGCGTTCGAGGACCTCGGCCGCCGTCGCCCGCTTGACCTGCCCCGTCTGGCCCACATTGCGCAAGTGGTACATGGAGTTTTCGTGCTCGGTCAGGGCCACGCTGTCCTTGGCTGTCCAATCGCAGTATTTGCAGTAAAGCGGCCCTGCGCGACGACCCGGCGCCACCATTTGTGTCGTGCCGACGAGCGCGTTGAGGTCGGCCATGGTCGTGCGTGCCGCTGTCAGCGTCTCGTTGCCCTCCATGGGTTTGTAGTAGCGCTTGCCCGTAAGCCGCGCCTCGTACCGGGCCTTGGCCTCTTCGCGCTCCTTGGCCTCGCGCTCTTTGGCTTTGACGGCATACTCGGCGACATCGCGCGTCTTGCGGAACTCGGTGTCGCCGGCGGGCGTGCCGTAGGCGGAGCCCTGTTTTGACATTGTGGTGGTTGCTGTGCTGTTGTCAATTATGAATGGGGTGCAGCGGCGTGGTTGAGAGGATGTTGTCGCAAGTGTTAAACGTTGTCGTTGATGAGAGGCTGGAGATGGAAATGTGGAGGTAAGGTTGCGGCTGGCAGATGCTTAATGTCGTAAGGATACGGAGTTACACGCTAAAATACAGCAAGGCCAGGCATAGTTTGTCGCCCAACTTTTTCTTATCGCGATAAGCCGAGGGGCATCACAGTTTGCGACTCTGGCGCATCCAGAACGTTAGACTTTTTACTTTCTTCGTTGAGCTTCACCAATATATCCACACAACTAGAGCCAACATGCTGTACCTCGTGGGTCTCGGTCTCTCCGACGAGACGGACATTACCGTCAAGGGCCTCGATATTGTCAAGAAGGCCTCCCGGGTCTACCTCGAGGCCTACACAAGCATTCTCCTCGTCGACAAGGAGGTTCTTGTAAGTTGACGTGGAGCGTTCAGATTAATTTGAGAGCAGTCACTAACATCATGCGCTCTCTCGCCCAGGAAAAATACTATGGCCGCTCCATCATCATTGCCGACCGCGAAATGGTCGAGAGCGCCAGCGACGATATCCTCGCCAATGCGCAGACTGAAGATGTCGCCTTTTGTGTCGTCGGCGACCCGTTCGGCGCCACAACACACACAGATCTCGTCCTCCGCGCCCGTGAACTCGGCATCAAAGTCTCGTCCGTCCCCAACGCCTCCATTATGAACGCCATTGGGGCCTGCGGCCTCCAGCTCTACAACTTTGGCCAGACCGTGTCCATGGTCTTCTTCACCGACGAGTGGCGCCCGGCCAGCTTCTACGACCGCATCAAGGAGAACCGCGATATTGGCCTGCACACGCTTGTCCTTCTGGACATCAAGGTCAAGGAGCCCAACTTGGCCAGCCTGGCCCGCGGCCGCATTGTTTACGAGCCGCCTCGCTACATGACCGTCGGAACCTGCGCCAAGCAGATGCTGGAGATTGAGGAGGAGCGGAAAGAGGGTGTCTACGGCCCTGACAGCCTGGCCATTGGCGCTGCCCGCGTGGGTGGCCGTGAGCAGGTGTTTGTGGCCGGCACGCTCAAAGAACTTTGCGACTCGGATGAGGCTCTGGGCTCGCCTTTGCACAGTTTGGTTCTTCTAGGCCGAAGGACGCATGAGCTGGAGAACGACTATGTGCGGGAGTTTGCCGTGGACAAGGAGAAATGGCAGAGCATTTGGGCATCAGAATACCAAAACAAGCATTAGGATGACTTTTAATCGTACAAAAGACAATAATATTTACGTCGTATTTGGAGAAAAGAAGCAAAATAATTTCATGGCGGCCTTTTGTCGCGTTATTCTTTAGTGAGGTGGTACGCTGAAATACAGCGCTTGCCCATTGGAGCCACTGCGAATGGCCTGAATTGGCTTGACGATGAGCGCTGCTCTGAGCACTTATCGCGATAAGAAATCTAGTGTGATAATGTAGGAGTACTCGGGTACAGCCCCACTTCTACGGAGTCATCCTGTTGGTGATGACTCCGTATAAGTGGAGCGGCACACTTGTGCTAGGCTGCACGTGACACCTATCTCAATAGATAAGAAAAAAAGTTTACTACGTCGAGAGTGCATGTGCAGCCCCAGTTCCTCCAGCCTTTTCTTTCCTTCTCGCTAGATTTGCGTCACCAAATTACAACAAATCTTCCAACATCCTCCACCACCACGATGGGGTCACGAAACAAAATTGTGCGGCAACAGTCGTGGCTGCAAAACAAGGCCGCCAAGGGCAAAAAGTCGATTGCAGACCGTCGCGAACGGCGACGCGAGGAAGAAAAGTACCCCGAACTCAAGGCCGAACGCCTGGCCAAGAACAAGCCCAAGACCCTCGAAGACAAGCGCGAATACCCAGTGTCGGAAGACTACTATGCACGCCGCAAGCGGAGGCGGGTAGTTGAGAAGGAGGAGGAGGAACCTGTCGAAGCTGAGGCCGCGGCCGAGGATGAGGACGCACATAATGACGACGGCGACAAGATGGATGTCGAGGGCAAAATTGCAGAGGACGAGGTCGACAGCGATATCGCAAGCCTATTTGCTAGCGACGACGAGGAGGAAGAAGAAGAAAAGGCACAACCAAGCAAGCTCGACAAAAAGGCACGACGCGAAGCCGCCGCTGCAGCCGCCGAGGCCAAGCGGAAAGAGCAGGACGAAAAGGAGGCTGCCGAGGAGGCGGAGGCACGCGCCGCCCACGAGGACGCCATGACCGCCAAGTACTCGGCCCTCCTGCCGGACGAAGAGGACAGCAGCAAAGAGCCCAAGATTTTGATTACGACCTCCCGCCATGCGACCATCCACAAATACGCGCAGGCCTTGACCGATGTCTTCCCGAACAGCACCTATGTCCCTCGCTCCGCTCACCGCTACGTTAGACACGAGTTCTCAGTCCGCGAGATTGCCAGGCAAGCACACGACCGCGGCTACACCGCGCTTCTTATTGTCAACGAGGACCAGAAGAAGCCCTCGGGTATTGATGTCACTCTGCTGCCCAACGGCCCTATGCTGCATTTCTCGATCCAGACCTGGGTGGAAGGCAAACGCCTGCCGAACCACGCGCGCTCCACTGGGCACGTCCCCGAGTTGATCATGAAGAACTTTGACACACCGCTTGGTAAACAAGTCGGCAACGCGCTGGAGCGGCTGTTTCCCAAGAACCCGGAGCTGATCGGCCGCACCGTCTTGACGATTCAAAACCAGCGCGACTATATCTTTGTGCGGCGGCACCGGTACATGATTCGCGAGAAGCGGGCGACGGAGCGCAGTGTGACTGAAAAGGACGGCAAGGCGATGACGGGCGTCGAGGACGTGCGTGTGGCTCTGCAGGAGATTGGCCCGCGCATGAACCTGAAGCTGCGGCGTATAGACCAGGGCATCCAGCGCATGTCGGGCCAGGCGTTTGAGTGGAAGGGCCGTATGGAGAAGAAGCGGACAGTGTGGCAGTTGTAAGCCGGTCTGTGGACTATCTTGTGTTTGTTTGTACGACGTACTACTCGGAGCATATTTCTGTTTTACAGGACAAAAGTTGTTGTTTTAGCGTTGCTGTTTACCTAAAATCGATTATTGGGCGTTAGGTTATAGGCCTCTGTCATGGAATTTACGGAGTACATTGGATCACAACACTTTTGGGCACATGCCATCATGATTCCTTCTCGCGAACAATGCTTCTATTCGTGTATACCGTAATTCCTATCTAGACCTTACATAATGCCTGCCAATCATCTACAACCGTCCCGTCTGGGCAAACTGCATACCGGCCGCAAAGTGGAACAACTTCGCCGCCACAACGTACCGCGGCCGTGCCGCATACTCCACCAACCGGTCGTAAAACTCGGACAGCGGCACAATCACACGCTCAATGTGCTCGCCGTCCTCGAGGCGCTGCTCGGGCGCCACGCTGTCGTCCTCGGCCAGGTCCACCTCCACCATGACCAGCTGCATGTTGGCATTGCTCATGCCTGGATCGGCAGCCTGCGGCGGGCTAACGCTCGTCACGCGGCACTCGTAGCCTGTCTCCTCCTTGAACTCGCGCACGGCAGCCTGCTCGGGCGTCTCGTCGGCGTCGATGAGGCCGGCGGGCCACTCGACCGTGTAGGCATCCAGGGGCGGGCGGTACTGGATGACAATGAGCGTCGAATCGGGGCGCGAGGGGTGCTTCAGGATATTGCCCATGGCGACGGCGTCGACGCCGGCCTTGCCGCGGGTCTTGCGCGTGGCCACCTCCCAGGTGCGGGCCTTGCCGACCTGGTCGACATACTGGATGCGCTTGAGAGCGAGCCAGCGAGCCTCGGACGTCTGGAGGTCTTCGATGCTGGTAATGACGGGTTCTTGGGTCTTGGCCGACATTGTAAAAGTGCGGGTGAGCCGAGAGTTGAGAGAAACAAGGGCTGGACGGGAGAGTGTGCGGAATGACGTCGTACGGGCAATTTGAGTGGCAGCTCGGAGACCGATGGTGGGAGTCATGAAGTGAATTGAAACGGTATTTGGTTCTTGTATTGATACCGGCGTTCAATGGAAAGAATGGGTCAAATTAAGCTTGTCAACGGAAGGTACGATACTGCAATGCCTGGTTGACTCGCTTGCGTCAAGCTGTCGGTAATAGTGGGATGCCCTGGTTGGGCGGCCGATGAGTTGCCACAGGAGCTCCAGGCCTTGCCCCGCCAATACTCGATAAGGGAAGGTGCGTCTCGAGGGCACTGTTGTGATATTATTATGCGGGGCGGCACCTGTTCGAACCTTCACCTTCCTCTCTCCTCACTCCTCTCACAACAAAATCAAACACTGGTCACTGGCTTGCTTCTTTTTTGCACATTTACTTCCCGATACCTCGTAACAACACAACAGTGCAGTTATTCACTCGCGGAGTTGAGAATCCTGAATTTCCCTGACGCACACAGCCAATTCCGTCCCTGGCGCATCACGACCCTTTGAGAACCCCGCCCAACTCCGGTCTCGCATCGATCTCAACTTTGGCAACTTTCTAAACATCTGAAAATCTCAAAACATCCTCAACCCTCCTCGAGACGTCCCGACCCTCTCCCAAGCTATGGCGTCTACCTCAGGCGCCGCTGGCCTCCTGCGCCGGCAGCTCAAGCAGATGCAGACCGACAAGGACATCCCTGGCATCTCGTGCGGCCTGGTCAACGACAACAACATCTTTGAGTGGATGGTCATGCTCATGATCAGCGACGACGTCAAGTACTATGGCGGCGGCAATTTCCGTGCCATTCTGACGTTCCCACCCGAGTACCCGCTGCTCCCGCCCAAGCTCACCTTCCAAGACCCCAAGCCCTTCCACCCAAACGTTTATCCGAATGGCGATCTGTGCATCTCGATCCTGCACCCACCCGAAGAAGATAAATACGGCTACGAGTCCGCGAGCGAGCGCTGGTCGCCTGTCCAGACGCCCGAGACGATCCTGCTGAGCGTCATCAGCCTGTTCTCGAGCCCCAACGACGAGAGCCCGGCCGACATCGAGGCAGCCCGCCTGTGGCGCGAGGAACAGGCCGGGATGCACAAGGATTTCCGAAAGCGGGTACGGAAGTGTGTCCGCGAGAGTCTCGGCGAAGAGTAGGAAGAGCCCGAGACGGGGACAGGCAGTACTATTTCTGGAGCTGAGATCGCGGAAGACGGGACTGAAGAGGACGGCTCTGAAATTGGGTCGGATGAGGCGATGGACATCTGGTTTCAGCATTTCCAGGAACAGCATGGTCTAGGCTTTTGACCTCTAGTGGCAGTATTTCCAGCCACGCTGGTGAGGAATAATAGGTAGCTGTCCACAGAGCCGATCAAGACGGAGATAAACTTACTATCATGCATAGCAGAGGGACGATGGCGCATTGGAGCATCGGATTTGCATTTTTTCTGATTCCGATTACTGGGGAACATTCACTTTGATGCTTTGTACTCTTTTCGATTTTTATTTGCCCTTTTCATAGCGCCTGCATTTGGTATCTCATAATAAACACAATAACTTCATACACCTCCTCACTGTTCCTTTTTCAACGTTGGCAGCGCTGGTAGATCCAGGATTGGCGCTACAACACGACCCCACTCTTCCGGCCACCGTAAAGCACTCTCCTTCCGCGCTCCTTGGCGTAGGATGTCCAGCTCTAGAGTCTTGCCCTTTGCAGCTTGTGAATCAAGAAGCCCGGCAAGGAGGGCCGCAAGCTCGCTCGAAGTCGTAAATCCACGGCCATTCTCGCCGTCCCGTACCAGCTCGTCGAAGCTCTCGTAGTCAGAGTAAGCAGCCACAGGCAGGCCAGTACCGAACATGTCCACTACCTTCATCGGCAGGTCAACGCCCGAGCTGGACATGTGCAGACAAACACCCATATCTGCGAGGGACAGGAGCGTGGCGTAGTCCTTCATGGGCAAGAATGCCGTCCGCACGGCAATCTGGTCGGGCGGGAGGCACCCCCCGACAGCGAGTTTTGCCAGCTTTTGCTCGTACATGGCCTTTTGCGGGCCTTTGCCAGTGATGACGGCCAGAATCGGTGGGCGGCTGCCGCCGGCAGACTCGGACGGTACATCCTTGACGTACTGCACTAGGGCGTCGAGCAGCAGCTGGAAATCCTCGTCGGGCGTCCACGATGTGCTGCTGACGAGCACCTTGGTGTTCTTGTTTGCGAGCAGCCGGCGCACAACAACGTCGTTGGCCTCGGCCAATATCCGGCCGACTTCTTGGGCCCGGTCTTCTGGTGGGAAAGACGCGACAGGCTGGAACAGCTCGGCAGGGCGGTCGTGCAGAACAGCTAATTTAGCCGCCGGTGGAAGGCTGTAGGGCGCTTTCCGCAGCTGTGCAGCCATGGCCGCCGTCACAGCCAAATGAGCGTCGCCAAGACGGCCAAAGATGGCCTCGTAGGACTTGGCCACGCCAACAAAGGGGTGGTTCGGTCCACGCGTGCCAGCCAAAATGCTCCAGCCATAGTTGTGCCAGTCGATGAGCAGGCGAGTGCCGCGCAGAGCCGAAACAACAGCAGCAACGGCGAGCGTCGGAATCGATGGAGGGTTCTGGACGAGCAGCCAACGGGCTGGGCGTGTGATATATGTGAGGACGATCAAGAGGTTCAGGACCTGCCAGACAACCTTGAGAGGACCGCCGATTATGAATGGGAGTCGTCTAACAAAAGCTGGAGCTGGAGAGAGTGGTACTTTGGTCAAGCGAGGATGTTGGTCAAGTTCCTCCAAGAGGTCGGATTCTATGTACGTTAGCTGTATTCAGTCACAAGCTTGGTTGCCGTACAGCCTCGACTCACCATAGTAGCCAATGAGCTGCACGTGTCCGCGTTGAGCAATGCTGAGCGCATGATATTGCATTCGTGGACTGCGGCCGACATCGCCGAGAACAAGAACTTGGACTGTGGGCGTGCGTCCGCGGTATCGTCGCGGCCAGGCGAGGAACATCACGACTGTGACTGCCAGCAGAGCGACGCCTATTAACGAGAAACCGAGAGCCATTGTGTCTTCCGTTGGCGTAAACGCGTTGGCTTGAATCTGATATTGTTAAAGCTGAGCTTCAAAGTTCAGTCGCGTGCCATAGATGTTTTCGTGATAGAAATGGGATGACGTGTCGTTCAAATGAGGCCCAGGGGCAGGAAATCGTTTGATTTTGACGTTGGCGTTGGCGCAGATACGACGTGCGCCCCGCGTTGTTTTGTTGTCGCGCCGTCGAAATAGCTTTGTTCCTGGATGCGGTCGGAGCTGCCAGAACAGGTGGCCCAAAACGGCCTATGATGATCTAGATGGGATTTCGCGGCTGGCTCGCTGATCAGTGCCTGCGTGGCATGCTGCAAGGCCCAATGGACCGTTTTTTCAGGGCCGTTTTTAGACCCGCAGTGAGATGACCATGGAGCTCTGGAATGCAAGAATGCAATTAATGCGCGGCTGGGGGAGGCCACACCCGGGAAGAAAACTACGCTGTATTTTTTGTTTTCAGGCCATGAGGGTGTGAAGCACTGAAGCCCAACAGTCCACGACTACGGCCATTCCCTCCTCCCAGCGATCGGCCCCCTTGTGGTGCAGGACAGCAGGAGACCAATCACAGGCCACGGACGGACGTCATGCAGTCCACTGATAGCTGTTTTCCATGTCGCTGTAAAAGGAAACTTTGGCGCCAAGTGCACCCGAGACCCAAAGAAGACAAGACCGTGACCCACTTCCAACAGGGGCTGCCATGCAACGGAAAGGGCAAGAGCGCGCGAGAGAAGAGAAAACACGAGCAAACAAGGGAAAGACCGATATTCGTCTCAGTGCATCTGACCGTTGCCAAAGGAGGTTGCTCTTGCTTTGTTTGGATTCAATCAACTTGGCTTCGTATTCAGCAATTTCCCTTTAAGCATCGCCAGCCTTTTCTCTCTTTCCAGCACCAACTTTCCATCCGATTTTCCTCGATCCGTCTTATCTCTCTGCCCGGCTCGATCGACTGCAAATCTCCTCCTCTTCCGCGTCGTCACTCCCTAATCTCCCGATTCCCCTCTCTCCCTTCCGATACGACACCTCTTTGGTCCATCGCAACGCAAGTCAACATAAACAGAAACAAAAGGGCCCTTTCAAGACGTTGTTTCTCTTTTCTTCAACCTCGCTTTTTTTTGGGATTTTTGGGGGGCATCCCTTGGATACATTGAATTGGCCTCGAACAACGTTCACAACTTTCACCGCCATTGCAGAGGAGTGCGACAGGAATCCCACGCTTCTCCCCTCGCCCTTTGACCTCCCTTTGCGCCGATGGCATCCCCATACTCCCTGCCCGGGGCCTCAATATCTCCGCCAAAGAGCCACCTGCCGGGCTTCATGCAGCACTCCCATTCGCATTCCCACGGCCATTCACACCATGGCCACTCGCATAGCCACTCCCACTCCTCACAGACGCACTCGCCGTCACCGCTTGCCCTCGGGCGCTCGCCGCCAGCATCGTCCGTGAGCCATCTCGGCGGCAGCTACTCCCGCGCGCATCGGAGGATCAGCAACAGCTCAGGCGTCTCCTTGCGTGGTGGCAACGGCAACGGCATGAGCTTCGACCAGAACCAGACACAATCTCTGTCACACTCTCATCACGACAGCCATGACCATAGTCATAACCACAGCCACGGCCACGATCATGATCATGATCACGACCATGACCACTCCCATTCTCACAACCACAACCATACCTCCCATTCTCTACCAGCCGGTGCTGGCCCATATACCCCAACCCGAACCACATTCGACAAACCCTCCTATACCGCTCCCGAGACATCTTCGGTTGCCTTTGACCAGGTTGCGGCGCCGGGCTCGCTATCTCGGTTCACCGAGTTTGCTATGCAATACACAGCGCACTATCCAGTGGTGCACGCCGTGATGAAAGAGAAGGACTCGCGGCGCATCTTTTACTTTATGGCGTTGGTTCTCCCTCTTGTCCCAGTACTCTTGTTGACATAATGACTAATCCACCTCGTTCACAGGCTCAACTTCGCGTTCATGATCGTCCAGGCCTTCTACGGCTACCTCACCGACTCTCTCGGCCTCCTGAGCGACAGTATCCACATGTTCTTCGACTGTGTGGCGTTGGCGGTCGGCTTGTTCGCGGCAGTCGCTAGCAAGTGGCCACCAAGCGAAAGGTTTCCCTATGGCTTTGGCAAGATCGAGACACTAAGCGGGTTTGCCAATGGCATCTTCTTGATGTAAGTAAACTTGGAAGGGAACGTTGAATGCGACCAGGTTCTAACATTAGTCCTCTCCAGTCTTATCAGCGTCGAGATTATGGTCGAGGCCATCGAGCGGCTCATGGGTGGACGGGAGACAACACGGTTAATGGAGCTCTTTGTCGTCAGTACGCTCGGTCTGCTGGTCAACCTTGTCGGCATGACGTCCTTTGGTCACCACCACCACCATGGCCACGGCCACAGCCACAGCCACGGCGAGCACGCCGACGATTTTTCGAGCCTGACGAAGAAGAATGATTGCTCGGGTCACGATCATGCCGGCCATGATCACGGACACAGCCACTCGCACTCGCACACCCACTCTCATTCTCACGACCACGGCCACAGCCATGGACACGATCATAGCCACGGCCACGGCCACGGTCACAGTCACAGCCATGACAACGAAAACATGTACGGCATCTACCTGCACGTGCTGGCGGACACGCTCGGCAGCGCCGCTGTCATTGTGTCCACGGTCCTGACACACTTTTGGTCTTGGTCGGGCTGGGACCCCCTCGCCTCGTTCCTCATCGCCGCTCTGATTCTCGGTTCAGCCGTGCCTCTCGTCACATCGTCGGCTCGCCGTCTGCTGCTGACCATCCCCGACGCCGTCGAATACACACTCCGCGAGACTCTTTCTGGCGTCCCCGGTCTGCGCGGCGTCGCTAGCTACTCAGCGCCCAAGTTCTGGATCGACGACCGCTCAGGCGCCGAAGACAAGCTTCTTGGTGTGATGCACGTGGTGGCCGTGCGCGGTGCCGACATGGAGGACGTGCGCGACCGCGTGCGCAGCTACATGCTGGAGAAGGGCATCGATGTCGTGGTGCAGGTGGAGCGGGACGGCGATGCTAACTGCTGGTGCGGTTCGAACCGGGCGTCGATTGCCATGGGCCATGCAGCCAAGCCCAGCATCAACTTTTGAGGTCGGGGAGTGTCCAGCGTTGACGTTTTGATTTTGAATTCAAGTTGAGTTGTAGTGCTATGTTTGCATTCGAATGGCGTTTATTTTCTGGGGGTTCGATTTCCGGCCGCATCAGGGGATGTCGGCTGTACTTGTACTTTGATCTGCATCCATACTGTAGCGCATGTATACGGCTCGCGTTGCCCTTTTTTGTCCTATTGTGAATCTGCCGTGTTTCTGTGCTGTCTTGGCCCTCATTTTAGCCAGAGAGCATGTGCCCAATATCTTTCAATATATCCACGATCCTGTCTGTATATGCGATGCGGCCTTGGCCAGACCTAGCCATTGGTGCGGACGGTACCTCGCCTGTCACACACTTTTGGCCGGCCAAGAACTGCAAACTGCATGCAGCATGGGCAGGCTGTGTACCTTTTATTTCCTTGTCAAACACCATCTTGCATTTTGTAGCCCAGATTGGGTCTTGTGCAGCCTTCTCTCTCCGCCTGTCCGCCTGGCCTCTAAAATAGAGAAATGGAATATTGAAAATGGCCCGATGTGAATGACAGGACCAGCCGTCAGGGTGCGCAGTCTCCCGTGGATTTTACTACCCGGCCGGGCCGTGAATGTTAAGCGTTTATGATTTGCGGCGTTTTCTTTTCCTGGAAATCAGTGTTAAAAGTGTTCCTGTTCTAGCCCGTATCCGCTCTGCCGAGGCACGGCTATGTAAGTTAGGTAGGTCCAGTAGCTCTGTTTTTCTTCGGTGGTCGATGGTCGTGTACCAACTTCAGAAACTCGTTTCAGTGAGCCAACACGCTGGGATGGAAATAGCACCCGGAAAGTGAAACATATTAGGGGCCAATCATGGAACGGCCCCGGTAAGGCTTTTGTCCTTTTATCGTCTCAGCATTTCTTCAAGTCTTGTGGTGTTTTCAGCAGTAGTCGAATCGCTGTGAACAAGGAAACTGGCGGGAAATACTGCCCCGCAAAATTTGTAGGCCGAACGAGCGTGTGTGTGGTGGCCATCGGCGCGGGTAATACGTGGGGTTTGGGGAAGGAGCGATGAGAGTGCAGTTTTGGAGGGGCAATTGGCTCGTTTGGATGCGCTATTGATATTTTTTTCTGGGGAGCGAAATAAGCCGAACGACCGAGGCACAAAAAAAAGTGGTCACCATACTGGAGTGCATTTACACGAAGAATCACACTGGGAACGACGTGAAAAATTCAGGAGCTTGGGGAGAAATGGAAGTGATGAATCGCGAAGTGAAAATACAAATACAAATCGGTGCCCCGGTTGCGCAGCTCATAAGAGAAGCTCTGGTTCATTCCTTGTATACTTATTTCTATTTTGCTCGATAATTTTGCTCCTTCTCTACAACATCAGACAACAGCTCTTTCCCACCCACGCTTCTGTCAACCCCACGTTCACCACACGCGCAAACGGCAACCAACGGACAAGCGGAGCGAATAAAAACGACGCACGGCCTGTACGACGAAGAACAACACGACACACACTCGGACAACATTCTTTCGAGCAATACAATAGACGAGAAGGTGTGTTTTTGCGCATGTGTTGCTGTTCCAGGAGTGCACAGTATTGCCCTCTGTATTGCTCGTTCCTTCTCCCTGCGGTTGCCTCTCCAGCTCTTGTCGCGCGGCCGTCAATCGCTCCTTCCATTCCTCTCCCCGGATAGTGCTCAAGCTCGGGCCAGCGAGGCAAGCTCTGACGTCTTTACTCTGGTTTTGGCAGCGGGCGCATTCGCTTGGTGGGCCAGTCATTGCCGTTCCAATTGTCCCCTGCCTTGTATTTTTCGATTTGCCCCTGTCAGTCTCTTTTTAGGGCGCTTTCGAGCAACCTACAAGAAAGCTGCCCCTCGCACCCTTTTGTACCCGTCTTATTTTTGGTCCTACCATTTTGGTTCCTTTTTTTTTTGGTTTTCCGACACGTGAAAGTGCCAACCACCATACCAACAGTCGTCGCTTCCTCGTCTGAACTTTAAATTTTCTAACGCCCTTCCTTCTCGACAGCTCAATTGACGCATCTTTGAAAAAGCGCGCGCCTCTTTTCTCCCTCTCCAACACTTTTTGTCTCCTTTTCTACCTCCTCCTCCTCTCCCACCAGCAACATGTCCACATCCGACAGCGGCGCACCAGCGCCTGTCCCGGTCGCACCCGCCGAGCCCCCAGCAGCACCCGCACTGCCCACGCCCGCACCAGCAGCGCCCGCAACAACAACTGAGAAAATCGTCGCGGCCGCCAAGGCCGAGATCAAGGAGCTCAAGGCCGATGCCGCCGATCTGGCCAAGAAGGCCGATGAGAAGGTGAGCCTGCCGTCGCCGCAGGCTGCGACCTCGAGCTTGGCCGCCCAGGCGCGCTCGTTCGCCGCTGGTGGTTTCGGTGGTATCTGCGCCGTCCTGGTTGGCCACCCCTTTGATCTGGTCAAGGTCCGCCTCCAGACCGCCGAGAAGGGCGTGTACTCGTCCGCCATTGATGTTGTGCGCAAGACCGTCGCCAAGGACGGCCTGCGTCGCGGTCTGTACGCCGGTGTCACCGCACCGCTGATTGGTGTGACGCCCATGTGTAAGTTTTGACTCTCCTCGCTGCGTTCGAATTGCCTCGCCCCAATCCAGCTTCTTCAGCTTCTTGCTAACCCAACTGCCAGTCGCCGTTTCTTTCTGGGGCTACGATGTCGGCAAGCAGGTCGTCCGCAACTTCTCCACGCCCAACCCCGATGGCTCCCTCACCATCGGCCAGATTTCCGCCGCTGGGTTCCTCTCTGCCGTCCCCATGACTGCCATCACCGCCCCATTTGAGCGCGTCAAGGTCATCCTCCAGGTCCAGGGCCAGAAGACTCTGGCGCCTGGCGAGAAGCCCAAGTACAACGGTGCCCTCGACGTCGTCCGCGATCTGTACAAGCAGGGCGGTGTCCGGTCCGTCTTCCGCGGCAGCGTCGCCACCCTTGCCCGTGACGGCCCCGGTTCCGCCGCTTACTTTGCCGCCTACGAGTACATCAAGCAGTCCCTGACGCCCAAGGACCCCGCGACCGGCAAGCCCAACGGCCAGCTCAGTCTGACTGCTATTACCGTCGCTGGTGCTGGTGCCGGTGTGGCCATGTGGATCCCCGTTTTCCCCGTCGATACCGTCAAGAGCCGTCTGCAGACGAGCTCCGAGCCTGGCATGACGATCGGCACGGTCGTTCGCGACCTGTACGGCAAGGGCGGTTTCAAGGCGTTCTTCCCCGGTATCGGCCCTGCGCTGGCGCGTGCCGTGCCCGCCAACGCCGCCACCTTCCTGGGTGTCGAGCTGGCTCACCAGGCTATGAACAAGCTGTTCAACTAAGAAGAGAAGGGGGTTTGATTAAAGGCCATAGAGGCTGGTTACAAAAAGAGCGGTCTTTTTTATTTTTCATTGTCATTTTCTTGCACAATTTGCTGGTTTGCCTAGAGGTTTTGATTTTCTTTGTATTTTATGCTGGTTTCGTTTTCATCGTCTGCCTTCTCTACAGTTCAAACTGGGAAACAGGGCGTCTATTTGTACATAGAACATTAAAGAAGGGGCCCTTCCACCCACTGCGTTAGAGCTATGCCATTTTCAAAGTCATTACCAAGTATAAAATACAGAAAGAGGAATCAGAATACAGTATATAATAAAGTCAAACCCTTCAGACCATGCCTGAGCGTATTGTGTTTTAGCGGCCAAAAAACTTGCCGCCGCAATAGCCACACACTCTGTCCCTCAACTTTTCATACAACTGCTTCCAATCGGTATCGGCCGACCCAGACAGCTTCAACATATTTTCCACGGCGCTGGGGTGCAACGTCTTACGGCCACATACACCACATACCCGCGACACACCTGACTCTTGAATAGCCAGACCGGTGCCCATACACCTGTCAAAAGTGTGTCCGTTGAGGCATTCGGAATATCCTTGTCGATGTACGATCCGTTTCTCACAGATGCTGCATGATTGCGTGTCGGGGCTGGGCTGAGCATGACCTTCCAGGACAGGAGCCGACGCTGTCGTCTTCGAGACGACTGCTGGCCCGCCGCCATACATGTACGTCCACATGGCGGCTTCGGTGGTTGTGGGGGCAGTTTCGTACTCCTTGGGTGCGAATATGACGGATGGGATCGGTCGCTTCTTCTGGACACCAAACAGGATTCGACAGACGCCCTTTGCCCGCCTGGTATCTTCAGCGGAATGCTCCGAAACAAGAACGGCCGTAATCCCTCCAGCTCCGGGGAGACCCCCGGGCGCCTGCGCCAACCCCCAGATACACTTTCGCGTCTTGTTTCGTGGTTCTGGTCTCGACGTTCTATAATATAGTGGAATGCCGTCGTCACCTTCCGCTTCGAAGACAGATGTTCTGTCTTCCAGGGCATCGACCCACTCGGGACGCTCATTGGCATCGAGATAGAGGTTTGTTGTATACCAACCACTCTGGCTGTTGCCAACACGGCCACGAACAAATGTGTAAAGTGGCTGCTCGTTGAAGTTGCGCGAGTCCGCTGGGTGCACGACGAGGCCTGTATATAAAAGGAAAGCATCAGGTCTGTAGTTTGGCGAATGGGGGACAAGCAGGTCTCATATCGTCGCAAATGATAAAGGCACTCACCAGAGATCGGATTCCCACTCCATGACTCCATTTCTTTCGGATCGGCCGAACATTCTTTGGAGAAGCAAGAATGTTCAGATGGCGCGGAGGAGGCGTGGGTAAGGTTCGGGTCGTATGTCGTGAAAGTAAATTCGACGGCTTTGATGTCCATCGGCGTTGCAATCACAGCTCTGCAGAGGCACGTCTTCTTAGGAACACCATATTGCATAACGTCCGGCTGCCTCCAGAGGCCGTCTTCAAAGCGGAGGATCGAGTTTGAGCTTGTGGGGATGCAAAATCCAGCAGTGTCACGTTCATCAAAGAAGTAGGTTTCTTTCTCGTCGGGTACGTTTGGGCGTAGTATGACCGTTAAGCGTCGGAATCCAACATAGTGTCCCGCAGTGAATCCAATAACGCAGGTCAGGATCGTTTCTGGCTTCTTTTTTGGTCCCACCGGCACCTTTTCTACCATCCAGGGACTGCACCGCAGGCCGGATGATGTCGCAGACGGGACATAAAAGGGATCAAGTCTGACATCGTATCTTGATTTCATCTCATGAGGGCCAACAGCTGACTTTACTCGTGCAATCTCTGTGACGCTCCATGCCTCGGTGCCATTGCGATGGTACGAATGTCCGACATTGAGGACGACAAGATGCCGCCTGTCCGTCTGATACACCAAAAACGCTTTGGTATTTGATCGTTTCGCTCGATCCGGGCGCGGGATGCGATCGTCGATAATTTCATCGCAGGCATTGGTCCACGTAAAGGATATGATGCATTCTCCTGTCTTGTTTTGGGGAGGGGCCGCCACTCGTTCGCCCACGGCCCACAGTACCTCCCATCGGGATGTATCATAGCCGTTGCGGCCACCGGATATCTTCTGCCCGTCTGACGATTTGCCCGTCTCCCCACCGTCGAGAGGCTCGCCGTAGATGATCAGCATGCCGGACGCGGTCAGCACGCCCAAAACGCATCGCCGGTTGCGGCCAACGCCGCTCGGAGACCATGCGATGCTGACCACCGAGTTCATTGTGCTTCCAGAGCCAGTAAGCGGGCCAGTCCCGGCACCAATTCTTGCGTCCTCCCCTTGCCAAACGCCCTCGCCGTTGTCGACGTTGTTGTTAGCCCATTCGTTGTATAGCGGCGCGTTGATGCGATGGTCCAGCCGTGGGTATCCAATTGGGATCCGAGCAACACCTCCAAACTGCTTGCGTGATGCTGTCTCTGTTGAGAATTGGCTGCTGTTGGCCTGCCCTTCTGCAGTTTCCCCTTGGAAATCGGCTGCATTGAAAGCTGAGCCGTCAGAGATCGGCATCCGTTTGCCGCCTGCGGTCAAGAACTGTGGCGAAAGGATGTGCACGGAATCAGCCGTCGCAGCAGCGAGGTCGCCGTCCGCTGACCACTCCAGTGCGCAAGACGGAAATGGAGCTGCATCCAGGTCAATCGGCCCAAGTTCCAAGGGACGAGGGCGAGCCTGTAGAGCGACGTGACGAGGGGCGTCAGTACAAAGCGCGGTAGACAAGAGAGACAAAAGTTGCCAATGCTTACCGTTGTCGAGGAGCCAGCCTCCCCGGCCAGAAAGTCCATCCCGAGTGTGAAAGGAATTGTCTCCCGGTATATATAACATAAAGTAAGTAGTATGTATGCAATGCCGTGCGATAAACCTGCTTGTTGGTGAAAGACGTGTAAAGAGCGAGACAGAGTGTAAGTTTTGAGTTGAGTGAGGTTGAAATAAAGTGGGGCACATTCGTTGTTAGCAAAATATCAACAGAGGCCGCACCAGACTAAAAGGCGCGATGCTGTTTAGCAACAGGCCAACAGCACCTTCCTCTACTTTAATGGCATAATACTTCGCTTGTAGAAAGAGCATCCGACAATCATCCGTCTTCCCGACATCTCAAATACAGCTCAGTTTACGCTTGGAAGCCATAAGCAATTATGGATGGAATCCCATCAGCCTCTTGATATTTATTCTAGTTCGCTATATCAAGAAGAAAGTAAATATGCGCCAGTTAAGAAGACTAAATCATGAAGTGAAACAAAGGAAATAAAACCGCTCCGATACTGTGGCTTATACAAAAAGAATTGCAAAGAAAAGGAAGAGTCGTCAAAAAGTACAGTGCCAAGAAGAGAAGAGGCGGAAAGCAAAAGGATCATGCCTCGAGATATGAGCTCAAGCCCCAGAGGAGCGCACAGCCTGCCAGTGTCGTCGCGCCAACAACCTTCTTCGTCCACCAGTTATCGTCCGTCAGCGGCTTGGCCGACTGGATCTTGTGGTTGACAATCGGGCCACGGCCGGCGGCCTGCTGCTTCGCTAACGACGCGTTTGCAGTCGCAGCCTTGGCCGCAGCGGCCTCCTCTTCTGACTCCTGCTCCTTGGCGCGCTTGTGCAGCTCGGCAATCGTCTTGCTCAATGCCAGCAGGTCCTCGTCGAGCGTCGAGTTACGGCCGTCGCTGCCACTGCCTGCACCACCGCCGTCCACCTCGACGTTCTGGACGTTGCCAAAGAAATCCGTGACAAGACGGCTGCGGGCCTCGGGGGCACCGCCGCGGAACAGATCGTAGCGGACACCCGCGTGCGAGTGGATCTTCTCGTAGTCGTACGAGTCGAACAGGTCGCCAACGGTCTTCTTGCTGCCGAGGTCGCGCACCTCGTTTTCGAGGAACTCGAGGTTGTAGTATGTGTAGCGGTCGATGACGGCGACGCCAACGTCGTTGTCGGCGTGGTGCGAGTAGGAGGACTGGTCGAGTTCAGAGGAGCCGGTAGCGATAATGTTGGGCGAGTACAGACGGCTGTACATGGTGTTGGCCTGGCACGTGTCGATCATGAACAGGATCTCGTGGTAGCGCTTCTTCTCCCACATCTGCTCAAAAGCATCCGCCAGATCGAGCGCGCCAATCTCCTCGGCATCCTGGAACTTGAGGAACTCGTTGCCGCCGTGGCCCGTCATGTACACCAGCACGTTGCTGCGGTCGTCGGTCAGGAGGCGCTTGCTTCGGGGCATCTCATCGCCGACGCGGTCGGTCAGGAGGCGGATAAAGTTTTGGACAGTGACTTCGTAGCCACGGTAGTCGACCTCAATGTTGTCGCCGTACAGGTCGACAGCACGGTCGGCGTTGGAGTAGACGGTGCCAGGGAACGCGTTGCGCGGGTTGCAGGCCATGTCATCGGGAAGCATCAGGATGATCTGCGAGTCGGGGATACCCAGCCGCTTGACTGTGCGGTAGACGGAGAGCACATTGGCCAGGTGGCGGTAGTTGAACCAGAATCGCGATGTGCACACGAGAACGGCCCAGTTGCTGGTGTGCTCGGCTGCAACAGGTGATGCTGCAAAGGCGGCCAGCAGTGCCGGCACGGCCGACAGCCAGCTTGAGAGCTTCATTGTGATAGGGGCTGCTGGTATTGGTGTTGGAATTCGGTGACGATGGGTCAATCGGTAAAGGAGGGGATTGTCGTGAAAAGTACGGGATCTTGTAAAAGAAGGCTGCAGATGTCGCGTCGTCGATGGCACCCTTTCCGAAGTGCTGGCGGTGTTGGGTGGAATTTGATGTCTACAACAGGGCGTCGAATTGGATTTCAAAGCATGAGACATACGCTGTCATTGATGCTATTTCCAGGGGCCAAAGATACATCTGCAATGTACCTTTTCCTCGCCTTACATAATATTCTAAATTCGACGCGCCCAAGCCTAGCGACCCCCACTAGCGTGGCTCGAGCGCGACTTCCCTACGATTACTCCGTACAGTGGAATTAAAAGTGGATTTTGTCAATGCCAGGGAAACCACGAGCAGCACAATGCTCAGAATCTTGCAGGTGCGGCGGTTCTATCAGCTTGTTTCTTGTGTCGTTACTCCGTTCTCGATGGTTGTTTCTGGGAAGGAACAAACGAGCCATAATATCCCCCAAGTGACTCAAAAGCCTGCAGAATACCGCCCGCTGACGGCTCTTCCCCTCCTCTCGGGCGCCTCGGGCTGCGGCGGTTACATGGTCTAAATAGCGGAGCCTGGACTTAAGCCGCAAGTGTCGCCAGCAATTCGATGCAATGGCCTTTTCCCCATTTTTCAAACACCGCAAAGTCAAGCTCACATCTCCGAATAAATCAGCATAGCTTAGCAGAAAAGCTTACGCACGAGCAAGCAATGTAACTGCGGGGTTTGCAGGTCGTGCCTGCCTAGACATGGCATTTACCGGTTTGAAAAGGAAAGAGGAAAGAGAAGGAGGCAGGAGCAGGAGTCAAAGTTTTACTGTACGAGTGACTGGAAAAGAAAGAGCGAGTGACTTGTCTCCAGTTCAAAGAAAGTTTTTTAGTACGGATATTTAAAGCGAACAAGTAGAACAAAAGGAAAGAACCTTCACGCCAGGCTCCAAGCAGCCAGTAAGACAGCACAACTGCTCAACGGGCGTCCCAGAGCCAACGTGACAGCCAGACCCAGAAACGAGGCAAGACAGCGCATTTGGCTAGACCCAGGCCGTTCCTTCCCCTCTCACGCGCTGCAGTGCATTGTTCCTGCCGCGTTCTGAGACTTGCACTTGCGCCCTCCCAAGCCTATTATTGTCACATGTGACAAAGTGGGAAATTGCTCAAAGAAATCGTCATCGCTGTAGTCGCATCTGTGCTGTAATACAGGAACATACTTTGCATCTTCTAAGCCGTCTGTCATTTTTTTTCTTCTCCTTCGACCAAAAATCATCGAGCTTCACGTCACAAACTTACAAGTTGCATTTCATCCCACTTTCGCCACAATACAGCGCCAGCGTCATCCTAAGTCCCGACGGCCACCGGGCAGCCAAGCCGCAGCCTTTCCGCCCGTTTCACCCACCTTTGGCACGCCGATCGCTCCTTCTTTGTCTGCTCTGAGCAAAAAGGCAAGAGCGAGCTTATCCCTTCCACGATCAATTTTCTGTACAGTTCGCCTCCTATTAAAAAATTCGCATTCTTCTCTTCTTCATCAACAACGACCACTCTCTACGACCAGTGCAGCAAGCATCCTTGCTCGCCTAGCCCTTTCACTCTGTTGAATACGGTGCCGTCGTCGCTTGCCCTCGCAGCATCAATATCTGCAACAGTGCATCTGGCTTGTGCGACAGTGGCGTTGAAACAGATGTCTTGACAAGGTTCGAAACAAAAGATCTCAGCGGGCATCAACCTGTGCTGTTCAACCTATATCAACTTTTCTTTGTCGATTCCTCCTCTCTCCTGTGTCCCAACGCTCAACAAATTCGCTTGTCCCTGCCCTTTGCGCGCCCCGCCTACATATACCTCTCCCGACTGCCACGCCACTTTCAGAGCTGTCATTCCATCAGCTGGTCCAAGCTTGCCTGCCTGCTTGCTGCCTCTCGATTTGATCCGTCCAGCTCTGAAGTTGATCTTATTTCTCCCGTCCGAACCACCAATATTTCTTCTCTCGGTTTCATCCTGCTTTATACAAACAGCTCAGATCTAACAAGCTCGCTTCAGCCTGGACAGCAGTACCTAGACTTGCATCGCACCGGATCCGACTTGCCCGAATCAACTTCAACCAACCGCCTGTCTATTGCTGCCTGTTCTCCCACCGCGGGCACGGTCGCCATGGGGCGTCCGCCAGCATACATTTTTATTGTCAGGTTCGTATACCGTGAGGGGCTGTTGTGCCGTCTTCAACCCTCCTTTTTTCCCCCTTTGATTATATGACCGCTCGCTCACATACCCCTCGCAGACATGGAAACCGCCTCGATGCTGCTGACAAGCTGTGGCACCTGTCGTCGCCCACGCCGTACGATCCCCCGCTGACATACGGCGGCTGGTCACAGTGCCGTGCTATTGGGCAACGCATTGCCGACATCCTGCGCGAAAGTACACCACCCGAATCCTCACCAGCTGCAGATACTGCCGATGGGAAGCCTGCGCCGAAAAAGCGGAAGTACAAGATTGTCATACACAGCTCGCCATTCCTCCGATGCATCCAGACGTCTATTGCAATCAGCTCCGGAATCGCCTCGGACTCCCTCCCTCTCGAACATCCCCGAACCTTTGAACCTCTACCACCACTACGTGTAAGGACACCAGCACAGAACGGATCCTCCACGCCAACAGTCGCCAGCGCTCCTCGTGCGGGCCCCATCCCATCCCCAAAGCCTGCGGCTCCGAAACTCAACAAGTCTATCATGCGCCTCGATGCCTTCCTCGGCGAGTGGCTTTCGCCAGGCTACTTCGAACTTATAACGCCACCACCCAGCTCTGTCCTGATGGTTGCCAGCGCAAAGGCTGAGCTTCTCCGGCGCGAGGACTACTCCAGCTTCGTCCATACGACAAACCACCAAGCAGCACACACCCATGCTCACTCTCACTCGGCCAGCCACCTCTGGGGCGCATCTCGCTCCAACACATGGTCTTCGCGCCCATCCGAAGAGGAAGAGCTGCCAAAGTCTGGCTCACAGCATATTTCCCCTGTCACGTCCCCTGGACTGTTTGGCAGCAACAATGGTGCAGACGGCAGACCTATAAGCAGCAGCGGCAGCGTTCTGAGCCCACGCTGGGATACTGCGGGCAGTTCCGGCATGCATGCTCCAAATCTCGCCGGATATGTGGCACCAGTACCCCAGTTCGCCATCTCATCCCGAGCACCAACACCCACGGGGTACGTAGCGCATGCGCGGGACGCCTGCGTCGATCTCGACTACCAGTGGGACTCTATGCGGGCGCCATACGACTGGGGTGATGGTGGCGAATTTGGTGAAGAATGGACGTCCATGCACCGTCGGTTCCGGAAAGGTCTGCAGAAGCTCGTTGATTGGTACACGACGAGTGAAGCCCCGGCTGAAATGGTCACAAAGACCGTGCAGTTCAAGACTGGCCATTCGAAGACCAACTCCAGTGCGAGCAACGTCAATGACGAGGAGTGCGCCATCGATGACGATGAGAGTGACAGCGAAACCGCTGACGATGACTGTATCGAAGAGACAGTTGTGGTCCTCGTCTCGCACGGCGCTGGTTGCAATGCGCTTATTGGTGCCATTACACAGCAGCCAGTTCTTATGGATGTCGGTATGGCTTCGCTGTCGGTTGCAGTGAGACGGCCTTTTATGGATTCGCTGTCCAGCATCTCTGACGACGAAGATTCTCACTCACATACGTCAAAGTGGTCAGGGGCCGTCCATAGTGGCCACCCTGGCGGCATCGTCCCACTCAACAAGTACTTTGAGATGAAGTTGCTTGCCAACTCGGACCACCTTCGATCTATACCGACTACACCCACTACGCCACGCGGCAGCATGGCTTCGGTGATGGGCGGCACTCGTGGTCGGCACTCCAACTCCCTGTCAGGAACGCCAGGAAACTTCAACCTCTATGAAAGTGGTGTGGTAGGCCAAAGAAGCTCGTCTGCAGGGTCCTTCCATGGAGGTGCTGGTCTTTTGACGCGTCGTCCGTCTGGTGCTTCATCGCGGCCGCCTCTCGCCACGAAGAATACCAGCGGCAGCTCGAACTCGAACGGGCGTGGGTCGGGCATCACTATCGGCAGTGGTGTCCTGACTTTCTCGCCTCCGTCGATCTCCACCAGTCGCATTGGCCACTCCCGGCCCGGATCCATCGGTCTCTGGTCGTCCGTCAGCTCCAAAGATCCCGATGAGGACAACTTTGCACTCACCGATGAAGGCGACTCCAAGGACGACGACGACATGGAGATTTTGCTCAGCTTCGGCCCAGAAAGCCCAAAGTCGCCGCCGCGACCGGAGGAGAAGAAGAAAAAGGCCCCGTCTATTCGCGGCACTTCCAACCCGATATACCCTTCCTCGCTTTCGATTGCCCACTCGGCTGATGGCGATCACGACGACCACAGTGAGAGCACCGGCGATGTTCTGAGCAGTGGTCACACGTCCATGACGGCCGCCCTGCCCCGCCTGGACACCCGTGGCCCGACCTCTGCTCCAACATCGACAAACGGTGCAGCCGAGCGAGCGTCGGCAACCACGTCAGGTACTCCTTCTACAACCTCCACTACGGCAAGGGCAGCCAGCCCGAGCAGCCCAAGCCTGTGGATCAACCCTCGTGTGGTGTCGCTCAGCAACAGCGACGAACTCCCACACGAGATGGCGGGCTCCAAGCGGCGCTGGACCGTGACGGAGCCGCCAGTCTAATGATATTCACTCTTGATGCCATCTTTCTTCCAATGTCCCTCTTTAATTTTTCTTTTCCTTCTTTAATCTATGATAGCGGGTATTTGGGAAACAATACAAAAAAGTTTGAAACAAAAAGTGAGCGGGTTACAAACAGGCGTCTCTTCACTTTCATTTTTTTAATATATGGTCCTTTCTCTCATTCTATTTTTAATGCTTCGTTATCTACTGTTGCAATTTTTAATGGGAATATGATGGCTTTCCGGAACTTCTGTCGGTTTCTTGTTGGTCACAGTTTGAATCGATGGGAGGGGAGCCGGTTTTCAATTGCACGAAAACAAATACATATCATTTCAAGAACAGGCCTCTGCAGAAGTGGACGAAACTTATTTGCAAAAAAATACAAACACAAAATAAATACAATAAAATTCAAAGAAACATATGATCACTTGATAAATAAAAACTAATTTTTCAATACTGCAATACAACTGTCTGACAAAACATCAAGAACGAACATCAAATAAAAATATAATGAAAGTTGCAAACGCATACTTTGCTCGCGGAGGGATATCAGAAACTCCAAAGTAAAGAACAATACAACGAAAAGGATGCAGATATCAGCAATAATAACCGGCAAAGACTCAACGTACCACGCAGTTTACATTTGGTAAATATTGCAAATCAGATTAGTAATACGCAAACAGAGCAAAACACAAAGCGAACGACAAGAACAGCGCAAGAACCGGCGAGAATAGCCAAAGGCAAGAAAGAGTCAATGCAGCAAAAACGGACGAAGCAATCAAACATGAAAATGCGACAAAATTTGTTATGCTAATGAAGGACTTGAAAATGTAGAAGAGAGAAAATAAGTATAATAGAAGAAAGGTAGAAAGATACAAAGAGAAAAGAAAAAAAAAGTTATACCACATGGTCAAAAATGGTACAAATAGAAGTTAAAGTTTAAAGTTAGAAAAGAAGAGAGAAGAAGGAAAATGGTATCTCATCCCTCTTGAACCCTCGTCCCACACATCAAGAATGATAAAAAGAGTAAAGAAAAAGCATCTCCGACGTAAATCCAAAAAAAAGACAAATTGGCATCAGCCAAGAATGTAAACCGGAGACAGCCGAGAAGCAAGAGAACAGGTCCGCACTACTTACGCAGGACCGCCCCTCTGACGTTCTCAGCCGCCTCGAACCCGCCAGTAGAAACGCCGCCAAGTCAAAAAAAGTTCGCTCCTGTTTTTAAGGTGCCAGAAAAACAGAATCCAAAAGAGAACGAGCTGCCCGAGCCCTGTCAAGTCACGCCGAGAAAAGAAAGGAAGGAAAACAAGCTTAATTTAGTAGGCTTGACCTGGGACGGGCTTGCGGCCAATCGAGTTGGTCGGGCGCATCTGCTGGCCCTGAGGACCCATGGGGCTCGGTCCTGGTGGCGTGACCTTGCGGGCACCCATGCCAGGGTTGCCAGGGTTGCCACGGCTCTGTGACCGAGGAGCGCCAGCAGGGCCAGCGGGGGCACCGGAAAGCTCAGCCGCTGCACCGGGGGCGGGGCTCATGGAACGAGCACCAGCGTTGGCGGGCGACGCAGATCGGGGAGGGCCGCCATAGGGCGACTGCGGGCGCATCTGGTTGTTGAGCATCTGCGTCGGCGGCATGCCGGGACCGCCAGCTCCTTGTGGCGTGTTGGGGCGGTTGGTAGCGGGCGACTGTGGCCGACCCTGGCCGGGCATCATGGACGTGGGCACGCCCATGGGACCGGGGCCCATACGGCTAGGACCACCTTTACCGCCCTGGGGAGTCATGGGGCGGCCACTAGGGTTGACGGGCGGGCCTGGGCGGGCACCGTTCTGAGGCGGGCGGGGCTTCACAGGACGAGTAGACAGACATGTGCGCGGGACAACACCCTGCTTAGACCGGTCGAGGCGAATGCAGAGTGCCTAGTGATTTATGTTAGTAAAAACGACATTGAATCTGAATGAAGAGATGAAGAGGGGAAACTTACCCATCCATCGTCGTACTCGTGCAGAAGGCGAACAAGCTGACCGGCACGCAGCTCCAGCTCATCCTCGAGCGTAGGCTTGAAGTCGAGCTGGACACGGTGGACAGTAGACACGGCAGGGCCACCGGCAGCGGCAATCGCAGCACCGCTGGCCGAGGCATCCATCGGAACACCAGAAGCAATGGAGTGCATGCTGTACTCGGTACCAGCAGGGCTGGGCGGGACAGCGCCGAGGCTGCTGTTCGGCGCAGCCAGAGTCAGGTCAAGAGCGTTGGGGCCATCCTTGCGGGTCGAGGTCTTGCGAGTCAGCATGGTGCCAGCAGCAGCGCCGGCCGCGGCACCGCCAGCAAAGGCAGCACCGTTGCCCATGGTAGAGCCGCTGGGAGAGACGGGAGAGACGCCATTGGCATCTGGGCTCGTCGGGCCCATGCCGGGGAAGCCGTGCTGCGAGGGCGAGAATGGTGAGTTGAGGCGCTGGGCACCGGCGCCAAAGGGGTTGTTGCCGTCGTTGCCGGTCGAGGGGCGGTCCCAGGCGCTGCCCGGCTGGCTACGGTTGCTCATGGGTGGCTGATCGCGCATGGCAATATTGGCGCCGCGGCTCTGGCGGCGGCTGGGGAAACCGCTGTCATACTGCGAGGCACCTGCGGCAGCACCACCAGCAGCAGCGCCGGCACCGGCGCCACCCAGGAACTGCGCAACGGGCTTGAAGCTCAACCGCGACGGATTTTGCTTGACGCCGCCAATGGCTGCGCTGTCGGCAAAGGGGCCGTTGACCTTTTCGTCGTCGGCTATCCGGCGAGCCTCGACCTTCTGGCGGTGCTTGCGGAAGAGGAAGAAGACAATCGCAAACACGAAGAACACACCGGCCAGGACACCAATGGCAATGCCTGCCTTGGCGGCTGTGCTGGTGCCTGTTGTCGCAGCAGGCGTGCTCGTTGCGGAGATGGCAGAGGCTGTTGTTGATGTCTGCGTCGTGCCACGGTGTGTTGTGTCAACGGCCAGCTTCGTGTCTGATGGCGCGGCCGTTGTGGCAATGGATGTCGGCAGACCGGTTGAAGTGTCGGTGGTCTTGGCTGCTGCCTTTTCTGTTTTTGATGTTGTTGTTGCCTTGGTTGAAGATGTTGTCGTTGTCTGAGGGGTTGTTGTCTTTGCGGCCGCCTTTGGCGATGTCTTTGTCGTCAGCGGGCCGGTGTATGAGCTCGGAGCGTCTGTTGTCAGGACCGTCTTAGTATTGGTCTTTGTCTTGTGCTCCTTTTGTGATGTTGTGGACGTCGTCGTTGTGTCCTTTGTGTCCTTTGTGGTCTTTGTGGTCTTGTCGCCGCTGGGGTCAAAGGCGTTGCCGACGGCGCTGGTGATTTGATCCCACAGGTCGCGACGGCCGAGGCCGTGCGGGTGCACGGGGCCTGCTTGAGCCATTGCGCCCAGTTTACCTTTCGGGAAAAAAAGTCGATGCGCTGAAAATGCAGAAACGGAAGAAATCTCGCGATGCGATGCTCCCAAGAGATTCACAGCAATGAAGCACGCCGTCGACCAAGAACACCAAGAAATACCAAGGAAAAAACTGGAGAGATGCAGGGGAAGGGCGAAAGAGAAGTTGTCGAGAAGGAGAATAAGATGGCCGGTTTGTCGATCGAGTTCGAAAGGAAAGAAAAAAAAAAACGATACGATGCGAGTGTGCTCGGCAGGCGATGTATCCGTATAAGAATGATATCGATGGCCGTGCAAGTCCTGCGGCGTACACTGGAATGGAATGCGCGAGGCGGAAGGCTGGGGCGTGGTCGAGCCTTAGTTGCGCCTATGAAGTGTCGCGAGAGCGGGATGAAGGCGAGTCAACTGGAATGTAGGCCAGGGACAATGTAAGACACTCCCGTACCTGGCGGTGGCCTATCTATTGGTGATCAAGGTGATCAAGTCCGAGTGACTTGCTATCGTCGGTAAAAATCCGCGTAGAATAAAGGAAAGAATGTACCGGGTTAGGTGAAGCGGGAAAAGAGAGCGTGGAGAGACGGAGCAAAGAGAGTGATGCTGCTCCGCGTGGATGTCGTAGATAAAAAAAAAGGAGAGACTGAAACTAGAGAGAAAATAATAGCAAAACTGTGTAAAAGAGTGACAGAGACAAGATACGTCTCGCGTTCGCTGCAAGATCAACACGTCGAAAGGAATGGCGATGCAACAGGAAACGACCTGCAAGTTGCAAAAAAAAAAGAGCGTGGATGCAGAAGAAGGAAGAAAGGAGAGGTTTGGAAAACTGGGAACGGATCGGATGCGGTGGATAAGAGAGATTCTCAGTGCGAGGGGGCCTGCCAAGACTGCGACCACTGGCTGTGGCACAGGAGGGCAACTGGCAACCTGAGCAGCAACAGGGGGGATACAACGAACGGTGTAGACTTTCAGAGTGACGGCGGAGGCGGTGGTCGCGACGAACCAGGGGTTCAAAGTCTTTTTCGTACCCAACTCCACCACCGTATTTGCGTATCCAACGCTGTGAGGATGCCCATCTGCACAAAAAGCACAGCCAGGTGCTTGGCACACAACTGTGCGCACGCACCCTTGATCGCAAGGGGGCCTATCTACACCATTTTGGTGGTCCTTTGAACAAAAGCTGCGCCCTCACTCGGTGGCTAGGGACAGAAGTGTTGCTAGCAGCAGGTGATGAGAGCCTGGCGACCCGTATTGGCTCTAGATAGTGGGGAGAGAGAGACACAAGGAGGTAGCACTCCCTGCCGTTACTGATCCCGAAGATATGGTCGATGAGGGTCTTCTTTGTTTCCCGCTTCCTAATGCTCTCTCGAATGTTCTTCCTCTTCAGCCGAATTCTCAACATCACCGTTTGATATTTGATGCCTTCTCTTCTTCTATTCTCGGCGTTGATGGAATTTTGACTTGGACCCTGCCTTTTTCCTCTTCCTTTTCTGGTGTGGTGGATGCTTGAGAACACGAGAGAAAAGAGAGTTTGTGGGTGAGTGGGTGCGTGTGATGCGGTGGAGTTGAGGATCGAAGTTCGACCACACACACACTCAGAAGCAACAACAAGCACCATAAGAAAGTGTGGCCGCCCCAGGCACCATTCCAACGCCATTGGCTGGTTCCCCTGACTTGGAGGTGGTCCAAGTAGAACGGTTTTCTGTCGAATAGGAGCCGGCCTGCTCAAGCCCCAATTAGCGAAATGAAACGAGACAGGGGTCAATGCTGGCCGAACAAAGCAAGTTACGCTTTCCCACAAACCGTCAAGCGTTGTCTGCTCTTGCAGAAACAACTGCGAGGGGCATAGGACAGCAAAGAGGCGGGAAAGACGCATAGTGTTGAAAAAGGGAAAGGGGCAGATGCAGCTACATCGCATCCCTTTCTCCAGTTTTCCTTTTCTGAAGCGTCGTCTTTTGGGTTTTGAGGCGGTTGGTTTATTGGAACTGGCCCATTGCGGGAAAGAGCAAATGCGGCAACCTCACGATCCCACAGCCTTCTCGAAGGCTGCCTGAAGAGGCCTCAAAGGACACCGATGAGTGCACAGTCGTGGCCCACGTCACATGGAGATGGAGCATTTATTTCATGCGGCGTGTCAGTATTACGACGTATGTCGTATGTCGGAAGAGGAAGCTGGACACTTTGTTACGTCGTCGAGTGCGCCGTTAGATCCGAGAACAAACCCCCACAGCGAAATCCATCTGGCTCCTTTGCCCCATTCTGCGGTGTTTTCTGTGCGGCTTTTGATGGTAAGTATTTTGTCGGTGAAAGTCGCACACTGAAAATTGTACTCCGGAATACGACTTACACTGAAGCGCTTTGTTCTGGTTTCGTGCAAATACGAAGTATACCTGAGCGTCTCGGCGGCTGCTTCTCATTTCTCCATGGGATTGTCGAGGTGATGAGCATGCCGATCATTTTTGTTGTGATTCCTGTACTCCGTAGGGAGAAGGGAGACGGGAGAGGAAAAGGGGAGAGACAACAGGACGGTTCGGAAACGGGAAAAGATCGACAGAACGGCAACAACTGACCCCCAAACGGCCATGTCGCTCCTTCCCTTTCCCACGAGTCGACCGCTATCATCTCACGGCGAGGATCACCACCTTCTGGTTGCGGAAAGTGCTACCGTCTGACGGCACCTGAGGAAGGCACGATGCTTCTGAATTGCGAATTTTTGACGGGATGCAATTAAGAGTAGAAAATTACAGATGGTGATCGATATTGAAAACGGCCGTTTTACGTCGGTGATGGAGAGTGGACGAGCAACAAGAATCCACCGCACGTTGTGCAATACGAACAGAGCAGACTCTCGACTTTCAAGCTTCAACCTTCAACTTTATTCCTCGGCACCAGGATCAGAGCACGGAAAGCAAGACGAGCGACATATGATCGGCAAGCCTTGCCTTTTGCTGTTTCGAGTTTCCCGTTGAGAACCACATGTTCGGAAACCGAGGATTTGTGTGGCGTTTGCGTTTTTGGATTTCCTTGCTTTTCTTCCTTTTCTTGCTTTCTGCGAGCCAAAGTCCCAACAGACGGTTGAGAAATGCGCTGTTTCTCTCTGTGACCGCCTGTCTTGGACCTCCTGTGTGCGCCTGACCTGAGAAACGGCTGAGGTGTGAGAAACGCCAAAAGGCTCTTGGGTGCAAAGCAAACGAGGCAAAGTTTCTTGTCATGAAAACCTGTTTTCCATCTTGAAACGCTGGACCGGGTGGGTTGTCTCCTCTTTTTCTTGACTTTATTTTTTGAGTGGTCCCTGTCAAAATCCTCCGACAGGCCCAGCATACTCCGTATGGGCAGAGGAAGAGAGAGAAAGAGAGACAAGACGAAAAAAGAAAAGATGATCGACGGCTTTTGTTGCCGTTCCGAGCCACGCGCAAAACGCGTGCAAACCCACGCAGTCGCTCTCTCTCACAGAGGCTCTGTTTGCAGTCGAGCGCCGTTCGAGTCAGTCAATTTCGTCGATTTGCGTTCCGTTACGCAGAACGAAGTTGACAAAAGAGAACTCGCACGATTTGACGTTTGGCAAGTCTGTCCCTGCCCGTGTCTATCCGCGGATCATTGTCTCCATCTGCGGATACGCGCTGTCACTGAAAGCACTCATAGAGTTTGGCAGATGTTGTGTTACAGGGGCACGGGAAGATGCAGGGAGGTGCAGAGCGGCCTTTGATCAGCGACTCGTGAAGGCGGCGAGAACCCAGTGGTTGTTTGATACTGCCAGGTCGACTCGTTTTCTCTGGTGCTTACAGGCCGGAAGACCGAAACGGCCGTGATGCAGGCCGCCGACAGTTTGCCTTTTGTTTCTGGGCCTCCGAGAAAGGCCATGCTCAGTACTGTGGCTGCGAGGATTGGGTCGGGGCACGAAGTCTGCCTTGCACCATGCTTGGAGCATGGGTTCGCGGGAGCTGTCATGGGTTCGGTGATGACCATTTTGTAAGTATGAAAGTTTTGCATTTTGGATTCATTTCACTCTTTCAGAGTGGTAAATTAGGTGGAGCACAAAAATTACAGTGACAAGAGGCGCGCCAAAAGACGACAAAAGAGAGTCGTGATGGCGAGAGTGGCGTGGCTGAGCCAGGGTTCATGAAACGGACCCCTGTGGAAAACATGTCCGGGGTAAAAATGAACGAATGCCTCCTGGAGGCTTTACGTCGTAAACGGAATCAAACAAAGACACCACCAAAAAAGATGAGATGACATCAAAGCCGGATGCACTCAGACAAGACAATATGTTCAATTGACGTCAGGCTTGTGCGCGCTACAACGCTATTCATGATATTCTATCCGTATCAAACGAGGTAAAGTTTCTACCTCAAACCGCCTCCCTCTTCTCATGATGAAGGAGGAGGCTGCTGGCCCCAGCCTGGTGGCGGTGGCGGCGGCGTTTGTCCCTGAGCACCCTGCTGCAAGAGGTATTGGAAGGTGGCAGCTACATCTATCGGCGGTGCAGCAGGTGCTTGTTGCTGCTGCGGAGCTTGATATGCCGGTGGTTGATATTGGAACGGGTAACTTTGCGGCGGCTGCTGCTGTTGAGGCCATACTGGCGGAGCTGCTGGTGGCTGGTGTTGTTGTTGCTGCTGTTGCTGTGCTTGCTGGAGCAGCTGTTGGATGTTCACATTGCCCAGCAAAGCCGCTGCCGCGGCCATGTTTGCAGCTGTTGGCGGTGGTGGTGGCACGCTGCCGGACTGAGGCGGGGGCGGCGGCGGAGGGAACGGCATGCCGGCAAATGGCCATGGGGCGGTCTGGCCTTGTTGCAGCTGTGGTGGCGGCGGCGGAGATGTTGTGTTACCAAAGGTGAATGGGATTGTCGGCGCTGACGGTGCGCTGCCACTACCGTTGTTGCTGTAATTGCTTGGGCCGGCGTTGCTGTTGCTGTTGTAGTTGCTGTTGCGATTTCCACCGTTCCAGCCGCCGCGGCCGCCTCTGTTGTTATCGTAACCGCCGCGACCGCCACGGAAACCACCTCCACGATTACCTCCACGGCCATATCCACCGCTGCTGCCGGGACTGCCACCGCCACGGTTGAAGCGCTGGTTGCCGCGGAACGGGCTGCCGCCTTGGTGTCCTGCTGCACTAGCATTGGTGTTTGTGTTGTTGGATGGCGGTGGCACAGGAGGCAGGCCATGCGCATTCTGACCAAAGTTGGCGGGACGCGTAAGGGGCTTGTAAGGACCGTCGTCTTCGTCATCGTCGTACTTGAGACCGCCGCCGCCGCCACCGGTGACCTCGTTCCGTAGTGGGTGTGCTCCGCGGTTGTTGTTCTGTGCCCGCTTGCCGCCCCGCTCGTTGCCGGCACCAGCGGCACCACCGCGCCTCCGTGCCTTGAGCTCCCGCTTGTGCGCCGCCTCCTTCTCGTCGTCCGAAAACTCGGCCTCTTCAGCGCCGACCTCCTCGTCGTGCAGGTTACTGGCGTCGGAGCCCTTGATGTTGCGCAGCTCTTCGGTGAACACAAAGGACGCGTGTTTCGTCGGGTAGTAGAGGTCCTGGCCCGACTCGAGACCGTCCTTGGCAATGTCCGAAACCGAGGCAAAGCGCAGCACGTACATGGGGCTGCGCACGTTGCCAATGACGTCGGCGACGACACCAATCACTGTGCGATCAGCCTTGCACAGGACGGAACCGGCATCTAGAACACGGTAAGCACCGTCCGTGTTGCCGCGGATGACGGCCGAGTTCTCGACAATGTGCAGGATGGGGCCTAGCAGGACAACCTCGTCATTGGGACCAATCTCGACCTCGGGCTTGGGCGGTGCCGTCTCGGGCTCTTCGTTTTTGCTGCGAATGTTGCCGCCGCCGCGGTTGCCACCCTCTTCATCGTCGTCCGAGTCCTGCATGGCCGACTCCATGAGCATGCGCACGGTCTCTTGCAAGCCCAGCGCATCGGCTTCGGAGCCTGCCTCATCGTCGTCGTCGTCGGAATCGCTCGAGCTGTCCGAGTCGGACGAAGACGATTCGTATGGCGACGAGTCGACCTCCCAGTCCACACCCTCGCCCTCGGCCGTTTCCGCTGTAGGGCCTTCTAAGGCTGCTGTCGCTGTGGGCTGGATGACCTCGGGCAGGTCTTGCGCGCTCGCTTCTTCCGGTCGTGCGTCGTCTTGGGATTGGGGGTTGTTGGCAGTATCGACATCCATGGAGCCGTTGAGCATGGCCTCTAGCGCGTCCGTAACATGTGGTTGGGCGGCAGTTGCAGCGGTATCGTCTTTTGCAGGGTCATGGGAGTCGGTCATCTCGGTGTTTTCTGTCTCTGTCGAGGCAGCCTGTGCAGTCTCCTCTCTCGGAGCCTCTGTCGTCGCTGGGACATCACCGTCGACTTTCATTGCGTCGTCTGTGGTTTTCTCTGCCGCCACAGGAGTATCTGATGGTTGAGTAGGCGCAACAGTCTCCTCAGCAAAAGGCCGAACCTGATCGGTCGGTGCTGCTGGCAAAGTTTCGGAAGATGTGGTTTCTGTGCTGCCAGCAACAGTCTTGATCGTCGTCTCGGGCACGATGGCCTCCGTTGGTGCCGCAGTCGCCTCAGGCGCAGCCGTAACAGGGACCTCAGTCGTATCAGCCATCTTGGAGAGTGGAAATGGCAAATGAGGATCGTAAAAAGTAAAATGGGGAGAAATGTCTTCGATCTGGTCAATGGAGTAAGGGCAAGCTGGGCAACTTGCACAGAAAAAAAGTTCTTACCGCTAACTGATAAGAACTTTTCTGCCGCCAAAATTTCCTTATCGCTCAGTGGTAGCCCCATTGAAGAATTGGGTGTTGTTTTCGGATTACCTAATCCTGCTTCAGGGCCACTCCTTCCTTGTGAACCTGTGTTTTGGCACGCCTCGGCCCCCTACAAAAAAAGGTTCGCGGCAGGGGAAGGGGCGATTGGGGCGGAGCGGGCGGCCCCTTCCATGAAAGGACTAGCGCGTTCTTTTGGCGTGTGGAATGCTGTCCTGCATTTCGAAGCTCCGACGGGAAGGAAGCTCGCTGTGGGTTTCGATCTCAACAACTTGCAGTAAGCTGTTAAACTGGTGCCTCTCGACTTTTTGCCTTGTGATTGTCGCATTTTGTTGAGGGCAGGTTTACCGACAACGCCACCGCCTGCTTTTTTCGACTGCCGACACTGGCATTGACTGTCAATATTCTCGATACGACTACTTGACAACTGAAAAGAACACGCGACTCCCACTTTCGAACGCTTTCTTGCTTTTTGCCATCCAACCATTTCCCCCTTTCAACCTCAGATCAAATGGCACAATGACGTCTCCGACAGAACCCCCCGCAAAAAGAGAGTTTGTGCACCCGGCGGCCAACCATGCAAAGAAGAAGTGAGTGCCCTGTCCTGCATGGCATTATCTTGCCTGCCGCCACTAACCGTCCCCAGGTCGAGCAGCAACAGCATAGAGCCCATCACGGCCTTCTACCTCTTCCTCTCCGCCAACATCTTCTCCGCCATCTTTGCGCCCATCCAGGACTGCGACGAGACCTACAACTACTGGGAACCGGCTCACTACTTGGTCCACGGCTACGGCCGCCAGACCTGGGAGTACTCGCCCGACCATGCCATCCGCAGCTGGCTCTACATTGGCCTCCACGCCGTCGTTGCCGGCCTCCGGCGCGTCCTGCCCCAGGCCTCCAAGGTCGGCGAGTTCTACTTTGTGCGCTACGTCCTCGCGATTGCCTGCGCGCTCTGCCAGACGTTGCTGTTCCAGGTCATTAGCGGCACCATCCACCCGCGCATAGGCTTCTTTTTTATTCTGGCGCTCTGCACCAGCCCTGGCAACTTCCATGCGAGCACGGCCTTTTTGCCGTCGAGCTTCGCCATGTACGCCGTGATGCTGGGCGCGGCCGCGTTCATGAACTGGCGCGGCGGGCTCAAGACGCTGCAGGGCATGTTCTGGTTCGCGGTGGCGGGTGTGCTGGGCTGGCCGTTTGCGGCGGCCCTGTGCGCGCCGTTCCTGCTGGAGGAGGGTGTGCTGGCGCTGAGTGGCGGCGGCTCGAGCCTCTTTGATGGCTTTATTCGTGTGGCTCGGGGTGCCGTTGCCGCTGGACTGCTGGTTGTCCTGGACGCGGCCGTCAACACGTTCTTCTACAAGAAGGTCGAGGTGGTGGCATGGAACATTGTCAAGTACAACATCTTCTCGGCAGCCGAGAACGGTGGCGGACCTAACCTGTACGGCACCGAACCTTGGCCCTTCTACTTCAAGAATCTGGCTCTCAACTTCAACATCTGGTTCGTGCTGGCCCTGGCAGCTCTGCCGCTGTTCTTGCTGCAAAAGATTGCCGGCACGTCCAAGAAGGGCCTTGTGTCGGGCATGCGTGCTGTCGTGTTCTTGACGCCATTTTACATGTGGCTGGCCATCTTCACTCTGCAGCCGCACAAGGAAGAGCGCTTCATGTACCCCGCGTACCCTTTCCTCGCCCTCAACGCCGCTTTTGCTCTGCACATTGTGCTCGAGAGCATTGGCCACTCGACACCCGGCACGCTGGCTGGCCTGATTCCCGGCAAGGTCAAGCTGTTGGCCGTCCTTGGCGTCTTTGCGAGCTGCCTGGCCGTCAGCGGTTTGCGCATCTACGGCGTTATCTCGGGCTATGGCGCGCCCCTCAACATTTACAAGCCACTCGGCGGCAACGTGGTCCACCACGATGTCGCTGCCGGCCTGGCCGACGGCAGCATTGTCGGCGGCGCCGGCGACTTTGTCTGCCTGGGCAAGGACTGGTACCGGTTCCCCAACTCTTTCTTCCTGCCGCGCGACATGCACGTCAAGTTTGTGCGGTCCGAGTTCCGTGGTCTGCTTCCGGGTGAGTTCTCCGAGGCCCGCACTGGCTTTGGCCTGTGGAGCGGTACCTGGCTGCCAACCACCGGCATGAACGACCGCAACGAGGAGGACATGGGCAAGTACACGGACATCAACACGTGTGCCTTTTTGGTGGACACGCAGTACCCTGAGAACGAAAGGTTGGGCCGCCCTCTGCCGCCGCACGAGCCCGACTATGTCGCCGACACGGCGAATTGGGAGATTGTGACGTGCTCGCCCTTCTTGGACGCGGGCAACACCGGGTTCCTGGCCCGCGCACTCTGGATCCCGAGCTTTGATTTCCTTCCGGAGAAGTACCAGCGCAAGTGGGCTCGGCACTGCCTGCTAAAGCGGCGTGAGAAGTGAGGCACACAAGTGCCTATGTATGAAGACTAAGACGTGTACAGTCTCATAGGAATGGAGCGAAAAGTACAGAATTAAAACGGGTGCGTGGGTCTTGTTGGTCAGGTTCGACCCGGTACAATCGGTGTATCCGTTACGGAGTTATATCCACCTTTACCTTTTCTTTTACAAGCACGATTATTTTTTACCTTTTTTTCACCTTTCACTATCCTGCCCATGACGTATGTACGTCTCGGCAATTGATCTAATGCGGGCGCTTCTTTCTCATTTCATATCCTCTATCTTTTATATCGGAGTGGACGACACGATCTATGAATAGACCGGGGAGCAGAGAGGTCGATAGAGGAAGAGCGCGATAGACGACGAACGCGCATGCCGCGGCGACGTCAGCCACCAGACGTTTGGGCATTTGGGGCGGGTCTAGAATTTTGACGAGAATTATATGCCGTGAGTCGTCTGTCCCCATCGTTTTACAGACTGCACAGGTACACGCTGTATACGGGTACAACAAACACACAACCTGCAGAGACGGCACGCTTTCCCCCCAATTGTCCGTCCCGTCTCCCGTCACCGGGGCCACGACGAGACGCATGTTTTTTTGGTCGTTTTATCGTGGATATAGAGGCAGAGTTGTGTTTATATTTATTTAGAGTTCTCTCGGACAAATGAAGGCCCCTGCAGAAGGCCTACCACATCAGGTTGGGCGTTCCTGGTTAGGGAGACCGATCCTTGTTACGGACGGCTTCCTCTCGACAAAACTATACATATTTATTTTTATTTTTTAAAAATAAGTAAAAGTATAAGTCATTGGTTTAGAATTTGCTGCAGGAATGACGGCTTATAGAGGCTGTGGTTTCTTTTTGACCGAATCGCAAAACGTCTTTGCCATGGTCGCAGAGAGAGATAAAACCGCATTTACTCGTGTTCGCTCATGGCATCGAAAGCTTTGTCACCGACTGTGCCTCACGTCGCTTGGAATGACGGTTTCTGGCCCAGGGTTACTGTTTAAGCTATCCACAAAAACATGGACAAGAAATCAGGGACAGCCGGCGGGCCAGTGTGGCCACCCAGAATGACGGGTCGGGGATTAAGTATATGGAATTTAATATATGAATGCACACAGCCAAAAATAACAGGCGAACAGAAAACAGAGGAGACCAGGGGTAAAGAGAGGCAAAGAGGAAGAATGGAGCTGTCATAATCCTTTCGGCACTGGATAAGAGTGTTCCTGGCAGTATACCCAGTATGTCATACGTCCCGCTTGAGCATTGTTTTTTTTTTTTTTTTGCCTCGTTCACCTCTTATGTCTTATCTCAACATCAACTAAGACTACCACGACAAGGCTGTCGTCTGATATTAATTTATTTGGCATGCATGCCCGCCATGTGTTTTTATCCCTCTCCTTGTATCATATTCTGATTTTTTCTACTTTTCTACATTTCTGCCTTTTCAGTCTATGCCATCCTCGCATCTCTATTTTTGCAAATACCTCTTTACCCAGAACCAGCGAACCAGACTTTCTGCGTCTCTGTCCAACTCTCTCCCATATTCTCCTATGATACCGGAATTATATCCCGGCCATCCATCTCTTTGCAGATATTGCACTACACGGGCAAGAACACCTTGCTGCATACCGCATACTGCATACTACAAACTATATTCTGCGTGCTGTCTGGACTCTGTGCTGCCAAGAAATTTTACAAAGAACAGCCAGCACTCCATTTCAGCCGACCGGGACGCCCCAACGGAGAAACATGAGAAGAAAAGAGGGACCACACCGTGTTGGCAGCCCTTTTTTGTCCTTGTCTACCTCCAAAGAAACAAAGAAACGAAACGACAAGGGCCAGGCTGTGGCCAGTTGCCAGGATGGTGGGTTCGTGGTTAGGAAAGAGGAGTCAAAATAAGGTTTTTACGTGCCTCCTCCTACTGAATTCTCGTCACAATGGAGCTTGTACATCAACTTTCTTTTGAACCACATGGTTTTATGGTTTTGATTTGAGGCAGAGAACAATCTAGTTTTGCAACGATTCTCTTGTACTGTCCCATCGTCATCGGCCCTGAAGAATCACTTCTTAAGCTTTTCAGTTTGATTGTGGCCGCTCCTTCGGAGGAAACATTGATTTGATTTATATTTGCACCACACACTCTCGATATCATAAAGGTAGTAGTGACCATGACAAAAACATGAGCCAAACAAGCAAGATAGCGTTTGCAGCCGATGCATGGCAAGATTAAGTGGCAGAAGGTCTGGCTACCCGGAGTTCGGGCGTGTCTCTGCTCCATTGCCTCCAGGATAAGAAGTGGTGAGAAATAAACACTATGCAGAATGGTAGCGATATGGCATGAAACGGAAGAATGGGAAGATGGAAGAAGGGATGAACAGACTGGATAGGCTGATAGCCACCATGTCGTGGCGAGATGTCCGTCCCTGGTTTTTTACCCTTGCTTTTTCAAGCATCTCGATTGATCCACTGCAACACGCGGCCAAACACAGCCAAACGACGACAGGATATTTGCCTCGCCTCTGGATCTTTCTTGGATGTCTTCATATCCTGCCGCCCGGCTGGGCATTTTTCCCAAATTCCCAAAATTCCCAACATTTCCTCCGGCCCTTGTCCCTGTTGATTATTGCGCCTGCTCATAACTATCATCTACTGTAGTATCATATTGTCTTTTCTTCCGTCCAACAGCATCCCGTCGACGCATATCGTATTTCACAGAGTTATAAGACAGCACAAGCGGGACAAAGGTCCAAAGTGCCTACGTCAAAAGAGGCTGGCTGACGCTGTTTTTTGGGATCATTTCTTCTGGCCCGTGCTCGCACTTTGTTTAAATATCCCTCGTTCTTCTTCCCCTCTTTACAGTTGGAATCCCCTTGCTCTGTATTTTCATATTCTGTCGCTCTCATCGGTCTTGTTAAATACACTGTCACATTTGATATTTGCCCCTAGGATATATATCGAGAGACTCGTTCCACCCTATCGACACTATCATCATCGGCCTCCTTGCTTTCACAAGTACATTCAAAATGGTCTCACAATCACTAGCCCAGCTCCTGCTGCTGGCATCGGTCGTCGCAGCCCAAAGACCTGTGCCCGTCTGGAGTCAATGTGAGTGGAGTCTGAGGGCAGGTAGAAAAGTCAAACCGAATATTAACAACCTCAAGGTGGCGGTCAAAATTACGCCGGGCCAACCGCCTGTGCCTCCGGAAACTACTGCAACTACGGAAAGTGAGGACGCCCCAACACCAACATTTTACATTCGTTTCCCAGTCGCTGACCGTTTAGCCCCTGGTACTCGCAGTGCTTGCCCGGGAGCGAGGACGATCCGCTCGTCAACGTGCCGGACTCGCCCCTCGAGACAAACACGATGCAGACCATCATCACCATTGGCGGCGGCCAGGGCAACGGCGGCGCGCCGCCCATTACCGTAACCACATCGTACACATACCTGCTGCCCAGCACCACCATCTACGGTCCGCACCACTCGGCCACACAGACACCGGCGCCGCCCGCACCTGGCGGTGGCGGTGGCGGTAACGGCAACTCCCCGCCCCTTCTAACCGTCATTGGCGGCACGACATACACGATTATCCAGGACCCTCCGGCGACTGGCCGCAACAAGCGCGGCGAGATTCTGGCGACGGCCGTGGCCATGGCCGTCGAGGCACGGGCGACGACCCTGTACAACGACGAGGGGCGCCCGCTGGTGGCCGACGACTCGCTGGCCGAAAAGCCCGTCAAGGCGACGCCAACGGCTCAATGGACGACGATTGTGACGCTAAAAAAGGCATAGTGTGTATGCACTGAATTTGACGGCCGTATTCGACTACAGATATTCAAAAGGTGGCGTCTCTGTTCTTTGTTGTAATGCCAGGGTGGTGTGTTTACTTTATGAACCGTATCTACAGATTAATATGGAGGACAGCGAAGGGATTTCATAATAAAAGTCTATTTTGAGGGTCTGCCCAGAATATCAAATCCCACCATGTGGCTTGCTTTTCTGTTGAATTTATTGTCGTCATCTTATGATTTTATTTTTTTCTTATCTTTTTTATTTCAAAACGGAATTTTCAGACAAAAGGAAACACTGAAATTAAAGAAACCGGCTTAAAACTACTGTAAAAGCATTGTTTCTTTTGTGTCTGCTGGAGTGACGTTGAGTGAATGTCGTCACTCGTTCTCCTTTAGGAAAGAGGACGTCGCCGCTCTGTGTTACCTACTCCACACGACACATGGTTTTCTTTTCATCTCAACTTCCGAGTTCCGTCTCCCGTGTTCTGGAACTAGAGGCAATTACGACGACGCCGGATGTACGATTTCTGGTCGTGAGCGTAACAAATCCGTCATTTTTGCGCCACCTGCCAAATCAGGTGACGGTAACGTCAAACTTCAGGTACAAGTCAATTAGAGCCAAATCGTACGAGAAAAAGCGCGAGACGCGAGGCGCGAATTGCCCCTCGCTTTGGGGGAAAATACCCATAATTTGTGGTCAAGGTCTCGTGACATCATGCGCCAATGGCCACCCCAAATCCCAAAACTCCAACAGTCCAAGAACCCCAATGGGAAAAAGACCGGCACAGGCAACGCCAAGTCTTGCATTCTGTTTCTGTCTGTTGCAACAGGAGACAGTTGGCAGGAAAAGACAAAGATGCAAGATGTAGTTACGTCGTATACCGTAAAGTGCCAGTTCCGACGCCGGAGTTCGGACAGGCCGGGAAGCACGACGGTCCGTATGGACGAAGTCGCCTGCATTCTTACCCTTGGTGAGTGTGAGTGTACTCCGTAAGTCTGTTCGCCTCAAGACAGCCAGTCCTACGAGCAGCTTATGACATATGTTGCCAGGGGATTGAAATGACGACTTTGTACGCAGTATGCCCAACAAAACATCCACCAACAATTATGATAAAAAAATAAGGCGGGGCAGTCGATCCAGAAGTCCTAGACCAGGCCGATTATGATTGTTCATGGCCAATGTATGTCGTAGTGTCCTTTGGAAATAGAGCGAACAAGAAAAGAATGCAACGCAATTGGCCAATTGCAGCTGGGTCTTCCGAAGCACATCTCGAAAAAGTCTAGGTGACTGCCAAGGTTGACGACGACGACGGTGAGAAAGCGCCCAGAAAACTCTTAGAATCTGGAGATAGGCGACTTGATTTCTTGGGTTTGTGTACTTTGTACTGCAATTGGCAATAAGTTGCCTTTCAAAGGCCTTTTCGGTTTTGCGGCCGACCACGGCGATCGAGCTTCGGCTTTGTGCCCCGTCCTGCCTTTTTGCAGCTTTGTTTTCTTTCTGGCTTTTTTGTTTCTTTTTTTCTTCTACAATTTGCTCCTCTTTTTCGCCTTTTTGTGTCAGTTTTGACGCTCTCGTCTACTTGTTTTTTGTCTCTTGTCTTTTGTCTCGTGTTTTTGGCATTGCCAATTGCCCCTCTTTTTCCAGTAAGCGTCTTGTCATTGTCACTCACAACTCTCTCTTCTTGCGACGCCTGCATCGCATTTGGTCCTTCTTTCTGTCTCTTATCGATTAGACAAGACATCCTCCACCTTTTGGCCTTTGAATAGTTATCCTCGTTAAACGTCTGGGCGAACGGGACTCTGGCTCGCTGCAAATGGCCCAGAAATAGCAGAAAAAGGTGTGGTCTGGATTTAGTTCGGCTGCCGTTCGGTAAAAGGAAATTCAAGAGCCGCTTATTGCTGGGGTCAAGGTCAAGGTGGGTAGGCTGGGACTTCTTTTGGTGCGTTTTGGTGGGCGACGTCAGTAGTCAGGTCAGTGGTGGCAGCGTAGCTCTTAGAGAGGGCTGTCACTAGCGTCAAACGCGCCCGCGCCGTCCACAAATACGCAAAAAGGCGCCCTTTGCTGCATAGCTCATGGGTCATGAGCAGGCAGGAAGGAGCGAAATCGAGTCAAGCAGGAGCAACCAAGATCCCCAGATAGAAAGGAAAGACAGGGCAAGAGCCAACACAAAACGCCCAAAAATAGGGGTAAAGTGTGTTCGCCATCTTCTTCTTGACAACTCGGCTCTCCATCACAATACCAGCTTTCCCCAGAGTCCCCTGTTACCCCGTGCCGTTCGCCACTCGTGCCTTGCGCGTTTGCAAAACCGGTGCCGGCCTTGTTCTCCGCCATATCTGGGTGACTTCTCCGCCATCCTCAAGCTATTTTTTTCGTCTCGCCTCTTGTCTCGTTTTCTCTTTTCTTTTTCCTTTCCCCTCTCTTTTCTTTCTTCTGCTCTTCCCTCCTTCTCTTCTTCCTTTCTTTCTTCTCTTCCCTCTTCTCGTCTCCTCTTCTTCTCCAGACTCTCTCCCGACCCTCTCCCCTCTTCCCCTTCCCTTCCTTTTTGTCGCCCTCTTGTCTCGTTGTTTTCTCTTCGTCTGTATCACAGCGTTCTCCTCCTCCACCCCCGTCACCATGGCATCCGCCGCCCTCAAGTCGCGCATCCAGCGCGCGTCCATGCTCAAGAAGGTCTGCCAGCCGCAGGACCTGCTGCACCACTTCCCCAACGGCACCTACATCGGCTGGTCCGGCTTCACCGGCGTCGGCTACCCCAAGAAGATCCCGACCTTCCTCGCCGACCATGTCGAGAAGAACAACCTGCAGGGCCAGCTGCGCTACTCGCTCTTTGTCGGTGCCTCGTCCGGCGCCGAGACCGAGAACCGCTGGGCCGGCCTCGACATGATTGAGCGCCGCGCGCCGCACCAGGTCGGCAAGTCCATCGCCAAGGGCATCAACAACGGCTCCATCAAATTCTTCGACAAGCACCTGTCCATGTTCCCCGTCGACCTGGTCTATGGCTACTACACCAAGGACCGGCCCAACGGCCACCGCGGCCTCGACGTGACTGTCGTCGAGGCCACCGACATCCTGGCCGACGGCAGCATTGTGCCCGGCGCGTCCGTCGGCGCTACGCCCGAGCTCATGCAGATGGCCGACAAGATCATCATCGAGGTCAACACCGCCCTGCCCAGCTTCGAGGGCCTGCACGACATCACTGGCACCGACCTGCCGCCCCGCCGCAAGCCCTACCTCATCACCGCCGTCGAGGACCGCATCGGCACCACGTCCATCCCGCTCGACCCCGAGAAGGTTGTCGGCGTCGTCGAGTCCGACTACCAGGACCAGACCCTTCCCAACGCCCCCGCCGACGAGTCCGCCTACCAGATTGCCGGCCACCTGATCGAGTTCTTTGAGCACGAGGTCAGCCAGGGCCGCCTGACGACCTCGCTGCTGCCCCTGCAGTCGGGCATCGGCAACATTGCCAACGCTGTCATTGGCGGTCTGCAGAACGCCAAGTTCCGGCACCTCAAGGTCTGGACCGAGGTCATCCAGGACACGTTCCTGGACCTGTTCGACTCGGGCCACCTCGACTTCGCCACGGCCACCTCCATCCGCTTCTCCCCCGACGGCTTCAAGCGCTTCTACTCCAACTGGGAGTCGTACAAGGACCGCCTGCTGCTGCGCTCGCAGCAGGTCTCCAACAGCCCCGAGCTCATCCGCCGCCTCGGCGTCATTGGCATGAACACCCCCGTCGAGGTCGACCTGTACGCCCACGCCAACAGCACCTGTGTCAACGGCTCGCGCATGCTCAACGGCCTCGGCGGCTCCGCCGATTTCCTGAGAAACGCAAAGTACTCCATCATGCACACCCCCTCGACCCGCCCCTCCAAGACCGACCCCCACGGCATCTCGTGCATCGTGCCCATGTGCACGCACGTTGACCAGACCGAGCACGATCTGGACGTGGTCGTGACCGAGCAGGGCCTGGCCGACGTGCGCGGCCTCAGCCCGCGCGAGCGCGCCCGCGTCATTGTCAAGAAGTGCGCCCACCCGCTGTACCAGCCCATCCTGAGCGACTACCTCGACCAGGCCGACTCGTACTGCCTCAAGCGCGGCATGGGCCACGAGCCCCACCTGCTCTACCAGGCCTTTGACCTGCACCGCACGCTGGACGAGCAGGGCAGCATGCTCAAGTTCAACGGCTGGAAATAGATAAAAGATGCACCTCACTGGAGGTGGATGTGAAAGAAACAGGTCGAGGTTTAAAATGATATGAGCGACGACAAAGAAACTTGACTTCTGGATAGTTCAGAGCGGAGGGGGGGAAAGCGACGGAAATGTCCATAAATGGACATTGTCAAATGAACAATGCCACAAACGTATATATGAGATCAAATAAAAAACATTGCAATAAAAAGAACGAAACGTGACTGTGATCAAGTGGTGAAGGACGAGAAAGAGAGCGAGACCTGTGGATGAGGCGACCTCGGCAGGCCAGTCGAGAATGGCTTCGGAGTTCAAAGACCGTAGCGGACGATTCCGTTATCGATTGATGTTTTGCATCGTGAAAACTGCCAATAGCCGATGTGGAAGAAAGTCGCAAAATGCAAAATATTCAGAAAGTGCCGTGCACGACCGAGGAAAACAAACGGGAGAAGGAAAAAAGAACAAACACAAAAATAGAGAAACGATAAAAGAGGGGGGACACCGCCAGATTTAACAGGAGGCCGAGAAGGAGAAGTGTGAGACTGCCACATGTGAGAGGCACAGGAGAGGACAGGAACAAGGGGAGAAAATGGGTGGTAAAACTGCCGTTGGTGCGCGCGTCCACTCAACTGGGGTCGCTACGGGGGGATTCGGGGTGGGCTCCATAGACATTAGACCCTGGGGTACGCCAAAACTTCACAGTCTTTCCCCGTCTTTTTTCTTCGAATTCCCCCTCTCTGGCCTCACATCTCCGTCCAGACTTCGGAGCAATTACAAGCGATGTCCTTTTGTAAATGAGTGATGGATTTTCAGTCTCTGAGAAGAACCATTTTGTTTCGTTTTTCTTCACTGTCTCTATAGTCGTTTCCAAAGAATCATTTCTTCGTTTCTTCTCACATTGTATTGAACAGTCTTCACTCGACCCGCCCGCCTTTTCCCCTCAATCCTCAATTTCTGTTGCGTCCCGTTGACCCGGCGCGGCGCGTGCTCACCAAACCCACCTGCCCGATGTTGCATCTGTAGTGTGCAGCCTGCACTGTAAACTCTTTCAGAGAAGAAGGATCCATCCCAAAAGCGGTATGAGCAGTGTCAGAGCCAAATTAGGGGACTTGACGCGACACCAGGGCACGACTATCCGATCCCGATGGATAAACATCGACCACAGCAGAAACTCTGAACAAGGTTATTCTTATTCGTTCCGGACTATGTCGAAAACAGCTCACAACCAACAGCCAACCAGGCCACTTCACTGCCTCTGGTCCTCCAGTCACACCACATTTCATGCTTCAGCATTCACAGGATTCACAAACACGTAGACAATATGTTTTCCTTGGTAGTTTATTTGAATTTTGTTGCATTTTTCGGCTGAAGCTGGCGGGCGCGAACCCGTATTCCAAGCCAGCATACTATTGAGACAGTATGTAATAGTTTGTTTCCTCCTCAAACCAAAAGAGTATTTGCTACTCTCCCTTTTCCCATTTCTTTGCGTTTTTGGGACCTTCCCTTGAAATAAAAAGATAAGTAAGAAAGAAGGATAGAAAAAGAAATAGAAACAAGAGGAAACACCATGAGTCAAACACCGAATAAGTAGAAAGTAGACAGAGAGTTAAAAGAAAAAGAAGAAAGAAGAAACTCCCTCATGTTTTATTTTCCCACACGAAACCCAGCCAGCGCCCTCCTTTCCAAGAAGATCAAAAGAAAAAAGCAACCCAGTCCCGAGAATATTGAACAAGAAAATGTGAGAAAGAAAGAAACAACACGATAGTCCCAGTCGATTACCCGAATTGGAAATATGTAAGAAAGATGAGGCAATAGAAAGAAGTATGACAGTCTGCTAGAGAATGCGGCCGTAAACAGTATGATATGACGTGTAAAAACGTAGCAGCTATGATCACAGCCAAAATAGAAAACAAAAAAAAGAAGAAAGATGAAAAGATAGAAAGATAGAAAAGAGAGACGGATTTGAGAGGGTGGAGTAAAAGTGTGAGAGAATACAAGGAGGTAGTAAAAAAAGGAGGTAGTAAAAATGGGTATCATGGAGAATTGATCAAGCGATGCAAAGGTGGAAACAAAGGAAACAGAACAGAAAGAAATGAGAGCGAGAGTGGTAGTGGTCGGATGTATGAGAGTGTAATAAGAAAGATTCATTTAGACGACGTTGAGGCATTGGCGGCTGCGTTGTTGGTATTGCCACCGCGCATCCAGGCGAACAGGTCAGTGCGGGATGAGGACGTCTCCTTGATAGAGGGGGCGGCAGTAGAAGCGGCCGCGGCACCGGCATCGACAACAGTCTTGGTGGCAGCCTGGGTCTCGCGGGGTTCGAGCAGCAGACTTTTGCGGTAGTAGGACACCTGCATGTTGTTGCCGGGCGTCTCCAGCTCGCGAACACGGGTGATCTGGTTGGTGATCCAGTCCTGGATGTCAGGGACCTCGGTCAGGCGGTAGGGGATCTGGAAGCGCTGGAGCTCGCCAATGATCTTGGCCGTGCGGGTGTGCTTGTCAAAGTTGACCACAGTCAGGCCCGAGCCGCTCGAGCCGTCACTGCTGGTCTCGCCGCCGTCCTGGCCAGGAAGCTGCTTGGTGGCCGGGTTGCCAATGTCAACAAAGGTCAGGTCCGTCAGGTACATGCCCAGGAAGGGGAGGCAGGGCGGGACGTGGTCGTGCAGACGGCCACGCAGAACCTTGTTGTTCTGCGCCGGCTCGACAATAGCCTGAAGAACCTTGAGCATCTCACGGCGCTTGGGCGAGATAACATCCCAAGTGAGGCGGAGACGCGCAATGGTCGAGCTGTTGAGGCTGCAGATGATGGCCATGAGGGCATCGTAGTTGTGCAGCTCGTAGCACTGGTGAGCAATCTTGATCCACTGCTTGATGACACCGGCGCGCTTCTTGACCTCGCGGTACTGCAGGATGGTGTCGGCCACCAGGTTGGACAGATCCGTTGACAGAGCAGTCATGGCCTTGACATTGGGGGAGTCCAGGCCACCCTTCTTCATCCACTGCGAGCCGAGGAGCTCCTCAGGCATGATCGAGCAGAAGATGCTCATCTGGCGAGTGGTGATCTGGCGAGCAAACTCGAGGGGGTCAAAGTCCATGATGATCGGGGCGCTGCCGCCCATCTTCCAGTTGGACAGGCCGTGCTGCAGGCTCTTGGACATGATCGTAGGCGGCAGGGGTGTGTCCAGAGGCACATACTGCGAAATCGATGTGTTCGTCTTGCCCATCGAAGAGACAAGGCGCGGGACCAGGGTGACATCGCTGGAGCTGACACGCTGGGCCAGCTCAAGGAGACGACGGCCAGCAGATGGCAGGATAAGGCCAAGTCTGTGCTCAGCAAAAGGCACAATGAAAGCCAGAGCCTCGCGATCAGTCTCGTCACGCCAGTGGGACTCGAGCCAGCCCTTGAAAGCGTTGTACACACGAAGGCGGACAGGGCTCGCCATGTGCGGCGACTCGCCGACGTACTCGAAACGGTCGATGAGAGCCTCAGTCAGCTTGATCGGTGTGCAGAACAGGCGGAACGTCAGGTAGAACGTCGAAACGAACATGGCGTCCGGAGTCGACTCGTGCGTAGTCAGGCGCTCAACCAGAGCCTGGAGAGAGCCGCCAGTAACAAGGCCCTCTTTGTTGTACATCAACTCGTGAGCGTATGTGCGCTCCAGAAGCTTGGACTCAACATCCTCTTCGCCATCCTCGATCAGGGTGCCGCTGCCGGTCATGCTGATATCCGACAGAGACGGTTGGCTCTTTGGGCCATTGGTCATCTCGGGCGTTGTGGCGCGAGTGGAGGTCTGCGAAACGAGGCTCGACTCGGAATCGCGGCTGGCGTAGGTGCTAGTGGTACCGGAGCTCAGGGCGGTGAGGCTCTCAGAGCGGAAGGATGAAGTAAACTCGCCGTCGTTGCTGGCAGATGGTTCAACAGGGCTGAAGTCGTCGTTGGGAAGAAGGGTCGACAGGCGGCGCAGAGGCGGGAGTGTAGGGCGAGTAAAAACCTCCGGAGCTGGCGGCACTGTCATGCTGTTCACAGAGCCGTTGCTATCCTCGGCGGCAAACGAGGGCGGACTGACAATGGAAAGAGAGCGGCGGTGGTGGGAGAAGCGCTGTTCCTCGATGGGAGATGTAACACCCTGGGGGACTTCAGGAAGCGGCTTGTCGATAGAGGGCGTAGAGCGCGCAGTGCGCTTGCTGGGAGAAGAGTTGGTTGAGGCAATGGCAGGAGCCGAACTCGTCGCATCAATGGAAGAGGTGGCGTTGTGGTTGCTTGTGAGAGAGGTAGAGAAAGTAGCCAGAGACGCGGTGGTGGCAACAGAAGCAGGCGTCTCAGAGACTGAAGAAGAGACAACTGAGTCGACCACACTTGCTGAGCCGCCGGCAGTCTGGGGCCGCTCATCCTCAACCGCCGCGGCCGGCTCCAGAGTGTTCTGAACCGGGCTTTCGGCAGCAGCAGCGTCCAAGACAGACAGGTCCAGGTCAAAGGCAAGAGTGGCATCGTCAAATTCGTACTCGAAGTCGCCAATGCGTTCAATGACCCACTTCGTCTTAGCGACACACTCACCAGTAGCCTTGACACAGTCCGTTGCGGCGGTCAGGAGACGGCCATTGTCTTGGGGCATAATGACATCCTCGACCTCGGGTATGGGGTTGGTCAGGATGTCTCGGGCAAGGCACACGAGGTCGACAATACGGTCGCACATTGCCACACGAGATTTCAGCAAAATATCTCGGCTAAGCGCATTGTGCGCAGAGACAACATCGACCACGACGAGAAGCTGACCACCGGAAGTAGCCGACTGTTTGATTGCAAGGGCCAGATGCGGGCGAGACTGCGATTGCAAGTGAAGACGGCCAATAAAGCTGCCCAAGTAGGACAAGAACGTGTCGTGCCGGTCACTCAGCCGATGGGAAACCAGGTTCTGGGGTTCGGAGAGAGACGAAGGCCCCGCAAGCGACACGCGATGTGAGATGCTCGACGAGGACAGACGGTGGCTGACCATTGGCGACGTCTGTGACAGACGGTTGTGGTAGCTGGCAGCGATGCTGGACAGTCGTTTGTTTACAGGCACCACCCCTGTTGCGATAGACAGACACGGCGTAGAGGACGAGGCCGGGATGCTCAGGCCAGCAGGCGCAGAGCTTGACAGGGTCACGGTGTTGTCGTTGCTGTCAACTGCACTGCTGTCGACCATGACGTGGTCGTTCTGGTTGTCAGAAACAGCAACCGCAGTCTGGCTTGCATCGGCCTGGAAGTTAACTGCATCAGCAGGTGGTGTTGGCGGCACCGCGTTCTCTTCCATTACTGTGGCCATAACAGAGACTGCTGGCGGTGCGCGCTGGCGGCGGTCCTCTTCCAGAACATCAAAGAAACGCACGGCCTTGGTGACAATCTTGAACGCCTTAAGAATCATCTCGTCGATAATGTCGTTGGCATTCTCGGTTGAGTTGGGCGAGCGCTGGTGGTCTTGCAGGCGCTTGGCCGACTTAACGAGCGACGACAGCTCTGACAACAACGACTTGCGGCCGCGACGGAGGCCATCGTGGCGCTGAACCATGGCTGACTCGCGAGTCAGACAGTGTGTCCGTTCCAGGAGGTACCGCACACCGGCGATGATGCCCTTCATAAATTCCTGGTTGCCAAAGATCTCGTTGTCGTTGACAGTCGTGCTGCGCATCAGGTCCCAGAAGTTGAGGAGCGCATTCAACAGGTTGCGCATCTCCTCCGGGTCGTAAGCATCACAGTAGTTGGTCGGCAGCCAGCCGCGGGCGCCGGATGCCAGAAGAGTGCCGTCTGCCCATCCATTCGTGTGGATCGAGTGCACCAGAATCACGTCGCCCTCGTTCATCGGCAGAGTGACGGTAGAGTCGGCTGGTGAATAGCTCGGGTGGAAGGCATAGTAGGCGCGCAGGAAGTTGTGGAACACGGGTGGCGGGTCTGGTGGTGATGGTGATGAGTAGATGTAGTTCTGGTTGTGGTGGTATTCCTGGCTGTACTCCTGCGGGTGGTCCTGGGTGTAGTCCTGGGAAGCAGCTGATGATGTTGTCACTGCGGTCCCCGCTCCTGCCGTTGTTGTCGTCGTTTGTTGACTCCGGTGGTCACTATGAGGCAGACTCTCGTTGGAGCCATTGGGTGTTGCTGGGGGTGTCATTTGTGAGTTGCCGTAGACCTTGCTGGCTACGGTAGATGTGGAAAGAGTGGTAGAAGAAGTAGACGAGGCCGCCTGTTGGGGGTAGGCACTCAAGTATCCATCGTCGTCCGAGGGAGTCGTCGAAGGCGTGTGTTTTTGAAAAGAAAGAGGAGCCACGGTGAGGCTCGAACGCATGAGATGTGGGCTCAGCATAGCCATTGCTGCTGGAAGGACGATGAGACCAGCACCATGAGTGTCGTAAATTTAAAGGCGAGAAATCCGAAATGTCACTGGGTGATGTTGTATGTGGATGGTTGACAAAAAAAAAAATGTAGGTTGTCGTCGGCAGAAAAGAACAGAGTCGGCGACGGTCGTCTGTTGTCTGTCTATTCGAAAAATCCCGAGAAAAATTCACTGCAAACTTGGATCGGTTTGGTCCGGGTTCCAAGAGCCGCGTCGGACAAGTCGTCGACAGGAATGCAAACGCGAGAATGCTGGAGAATTAGAACAAATGGACGATTCGTAGGGCGAAAGAAGGGAGCTGTCGAAAAGACGCGGTGGAATGTAAGAAGACGGATGGTTGTGATCAAGGTTGGAGAGGAAGTAAAAAGTGTAAGAGGGGCGAGGAATGTTCAGAGAGGGTGTGAGTGCGTATATGAGGGAGAACCACTCAAGAGCCACTCCTTTTGGTTGTGGGTAGCGCATCGACACCATCAAAGTGCAGTGGCAGATGGGTCCTCTGGGGGGGGGGGGGGGGGGTGCTTGGGTGTGGGAGGCAAAGAAGAGGGAGTGTGGTCATCCACCGTCTTGGACTGGGGTTCGTACGAAGGCTCCGTTTTGGGTGGATGGGAGTGTGTTTGTGCGCAAGGAGGAGGATCCCTGGGCGAAGCTCCGCCCGTTGGTGTAAGACAGGGAGTGCCCTGGTCCCCGAGGTTTCGGGGGGCTTCTCTCCACACCGGGTGCAGACAGCAAAGAAGAGGCAAGGAATTTTTCGAGGTTTCGAGGTTTCGAGGTTTTGAATTTGGGGGTTTTGAAAGTAATGGAGTGAACTCTGGAAAAGACTAGAAGGGGCCAGCCTACCTGATGGTTGGTGTATGCAAAGAAGTGCAGGACGGATGTGAACCGATCGGTGCAGCAGAGATGAAAGGATGAAGCAAAAATGCAGGGCGTGGTAAACCGACGGAAAACACTCCGAAGCCAAGGCGTTCCGTTTTGTCGGGGCGTCCAATATCTTCGAAAAACTGCCCCAAAGCGATTTGGGGATTCAGATGTCGTTATTCGTATGGTTTTTCTCCCTTCCAAAGGATCGATATGGAAGAGGGGTGGATAGTGAAAACAACAGGGAGACGAAGAAGGTTGAGTGAGTGACATGAACAGAACGAGAGAGGCTGGATTTGTCCAAGCGAGGGCACAAAACGGGCAGGCAAACAGACAAGCAAGCAGGTCGAAAAGAGGGGAACGTAGGAAAAGAGTGAGCGCAGTCGACGAGGGTCGGGGCGTGCGAGGGGTCAGTGAGGTTTAAGAGCGAGCGAGAATGCAACGGTGCGCGAGGGTGCGTATGGGTGTGCTGGATTTTGCGTTTGCAGGCCCCTATCACAGGCGGCCGTTAATGCAACCAAGCGTCTGTCAGAATGGACGGTTCAGAGACGATCTCGCTGCGGGCGACCAAGACAAACGCATCACATGTCGTGGTCAAAGAAGCGACGTGGGCGCGAGGGGACAATATGGGCATACAAATGCAGACAGATGCAGACAAAAACAGACAAGGACAGGCAAAAAAAGACACAGGCACACAAAAACACACAAGACGCAGAATTATACGATGGACTCCCCCGTGCTTTGGCGTAATCGACAGTGCGTTGTGATATGTCTGTCTCGATTTGGTGTTGACGCGGACGGTGGATGAGGCCTCGCAATTGGTGTTGTTTTGGATCCTCTTTTTACGCTTCTGCTGGCCTTTGTTCGTGAGCAGCAAGTCTGCACCTTTCTGATGGTTGTCTGGGCCAGGCGAACCGGGCGATCGGCAAGCGGCGACTCGGCGAGGTCTGTTGGGTGTGCTGGTCTTTTGTTCTCAGTACAAAGTAGGTTGTGTATTAAAGGTCCCCCTTGGCGGGTACTCTTTTGACGTGTCGACAGAATTTGCCACTGTAAACAATGATCATTCGACAAAAAGTACATTGAACGGTGAAAACGGTGGCACCTGCGCACACAAAAAACCTCTGACCTGAAAGTTGTCGAAGTCGAGAGAGATCTCCCTCCGTTTTGATCTTAAAAGTAGGGGGGATAACACCACGAAAATACTTGTGGCGAGGACGAATAATTATCAAGGGCAGTGTATGTCTGCCGATGCACGAGAGAGCGTGGGTTGTGTTGTGTTTGTGTTGGAGGGCGAGTTAGACACCGGAGAGGGGCAGGGCGAGCGAAGCAAGGGAAGCAAGGAGAATAAACACCCAAGGCGAGGGAGCGAGGGATGATGGGAGAACGCGAGCGTCTGTAGATCTGGAGCGAGGGAGAGAGGTGGAGGAATGAGGGCTGGGACAATGATGACGGAAGATGAAGGCAACAAGACGAGCGGAATTGCGGTCGATGAAGCTGCCAAGATCGATAGAATTCACAGACAGGGCCCTAACAACACACGAAAGAAAAGGAGAAGAATACACTGCATGGAAAGAGCCAACCGTTTTTGCAACAACACAGTAAGAGCGAAAATGACGGCAAGAACTATCGAAAAAAGGGGACACCAGCATGGAAGCAACCAGGTGCGTGGGCAGGTGCGATGCTGCCAAAACGGGGTCCGATCGAGGTGGCGAGCCAACAGACCATCGAAAGAACAGGGCACCGTCTGGTTTGGGTGCCCGAGTCTGTCTTTGGTGGGGGGGAGGGGAAGAGGGTGGGTGGCTCTTTCCTTCCAGACGGTTTTTTTTGCTGTTGGTGTCGCGTTGTGGTTGTGTGGGCAAGTTGACTGGCAGTGTGGGGCCGATTGGACTCTGGCCAACTGCTTCCGTTTTGCATGCGATCAAGTGCAAAAGTGACCGAGGTGACTCGTAATGGTGGCTTTGTGTGGCGAGTTACTCCGTAGAGTAAGAGCTCTTTGAGCATCTTTTTTTGTTGCCAATGGTTCTTTATTTTTATGGTTATGTGCCACCCAACCCCGGCATTGACTTTGTTGGGAGAGTTTCCATGTTTCTGCTCCTTTCCCATCGCACCTTCCCACAAGTTTGTTAAGAACTACGACCTACGTGGCGTTGGGCAATCGGCCTGGGTTGTTCTTACCCAAGGAATCAGAACGAAGAACTACAGCCGAAGTCATAGCGAAGGTGGCCTACGGAACTGGCAACGGTTGACCGAACCGTTCTTTCCCAGTTTGCGCGAGCCGTCTGCCGTCGCAATACGGAGTGAACACAAGTGGCTTCCCAAAAATAAATAAAAGTCGAGCTTAGAAAAGGGGCAACCAGCAGTCGCGCTAGCCTAAAGAGGAGAAAGGCAAGCATGAACCACACCCGTTACCGTTGTTAACGTACCAGGAAATCGCACCACAGCAAAAGACAGAATACTGAGGACGGAGTGTGGGAGCCGTCAGTGGCAAAAGAACCTGCACAAATGGGCGCGGAGATCGGGAAAGTAAATAAACAGCGAATAAACAGTGATTAAACAGTGAATAAATGCAATTTTCTCATGTTTACAAGCGCAACTAAAATACTTGGAAAAAGTTGTACTTGCACAACATCGATAGCGTCGAATGGACGTACTTATGTTTACAGGTTCCTGCCGTTTTACCGTTGCGATCGTCGCCCCTGCCGTTGAAGCACTGCCGTTGTCACATTGCACCAAGCATCGCGCCTTCCTCTTTTTTGCAGCCCTCTTGTCCCTCTTTGCACTGGAGTCGTTCTTTCCTTTTTCTTCTGAGCTCTGGCCCTGCCCGCTTTGGCTCTGGTCTTCTGGCGGCCTTTCCTCTTTTCTCTCCCAGTTGCACCCAATTTAACGGTCCCCATCCCAGTAGCTAGTGGGGTAGGAAAGGCAGGGGTCGGCAGGGGGCGGCAGGGGTCAGTATCTTTCCTGCGTTACATTGCCAAGCAGCGTGCGTCTCTGTCATTGTTGTGTTTTTTGCTTGACGAGCTTGACTCTTGCAGTCTTCCCGTCACCACCTGTCACCCACGGGCGGCGTTCCGTTGCTGCGACGTTGCCCAGCCCAATACAGCACAGACTGACTTTTTCATCCTCTCGCTTTTCACCTTTCCGGCTGCATTCTCGTCGCTTTGGTCTTTTGTCGTCCAGTCTTTTTCATCTTTTTCGTTGGCTCATCCAGTGCTGATGTCGCCTTGCCCAGTCATGCGGATTATTGTTTTCTGACATCGTTTCTTTTGCCTGCCGCTGCAGCGCCGTTTGGGTTCTCACGCCTCTGGTACCACCATGGTTCATGGCGTCTTCTTGTCTGACTGACTTTCCTCCTTCGATGAGATGCTCAGTTACATGTACTCTCCCATCCAGGCCGACTCCCCATTCTCACTCCGCACTCCGTAGCCTCTCCAATCAACTCTCAAAATCCTCCCGAGTGGAACGCCCCATCTGCTTTTGCCCAAGGTTCCTTTTTGTCCTGTCGCCGCGAAAGAGGAGACAAATCAATAGCAAGATGCATCTTATGGACGGGAGCAGAGCCAAAATCTGTGTTGACAAGTCACGGCGTATCCGATGGCTCCGTCCCTGCATCTTATCTTTGCCCGTCTCCTTTTGAAAGAGAGGCTTGCTTGAGTCTTGCGTTCCCAACGACGGCTTTTCGTTTTTCAGTGAGGATCACTCCTCCACTTGGGCCATTTGTGTCGACGGGAAGTTAAAGGGTACCACTTGGGTTCACCCGCTCGCTGTGAGGAATTTGACCAGGGCCGTTGCCCGCCCAGACCAAGAAGAGACTCAAGAGTCAGGAATGACCAAGGAGCAGTGACTCGTAACAAATAAATTTTCCTATCAGCGGGTACGGACGGGCATGATCAAGATGTTCATTTGTGTGATGCAAAAGCGCTCATCAACACATCTTTGTCGCATCATTGCTCGATAAGCACCTGGTATTTTGTGTTGTGGACAAGCAGTCCTTGTCGTCTACCATGGATCTCGTAGACAAGCGTCAAGCGTGGCGTTGGGGGCATAAAACAGACGCGTTAACTCGTTGACGACGTTTTCGGCAGAAAATCGAAAAGACGACAAAAAACCACGCGGCTGTGGGCAGCACCGGCCCATTGATGCGGCCCATTCCATGGAGCCAGTATGGAGAGCAAGAAACAAGAGCCCAAGAGAACGATCCATCGCAACGGCCCACCGGTCTGGCCAGTCGCATTTGCCATATCCAAGCAGGCTGCGCGACTATCTTCCTTCCAGCCCAATATTGAATATTTCTGCATGCAGAGCGCCTTTCCTGCACGTGGCATGAGCGAAGGATTGTGCATCGTACGGTTTTTGTTCTTTTGAGCAGTATTTTCTTTTGAACAGTGCGAAATCCTCGCGTGCTCGTGTTTTCATCTCGTTTCCGATAAACTGTAGCATTTTTATGGTATATTTGGGTTTGTTTTTATTTTTCCTTTTACTTTATGATTTCTGTCTGCTTTATTGGGGGGGGGGGGGGGGGGGGGGGGGGGGGGGGGGGGGGGGGGGGGGGGGGGGGGGGGGGGGAG